>CAJQZN010037711.1:2978-19536 GCA_907164685.1 Colias eurytheme | reverse complement strand
TACCTAGTATTAGTTATCACTAAAATTAATGAGATTATTGTTATATCAATTTCAAAGAATCGGGACTTTATTTTTTGGACATTTTTATTTGTAAAGTTATAAAATGCATAGCTTATGCATTTACCTTGATTGTAGAGGCAGTTTTATGTTATTTACAAACAGTCTATAATCAAGTCTCCGGGCACCCTTATTTAACCGAAGTTTCCCAACGCCTGTGTAAGTTACGTAATAGGTTTTTTATTTGCACCAATTCTATATAGGTCAACTATATAATTAAATGTTACTAAATTTTATCTTTAATATTCAGTATTCTGTTATTACTTCTGCGTATACTTATAAAATCAAAAGAGAACTGAAAATTCTTGACCGGTTTTCATGACACCTTGACGTTAAAGTTGTCCATTAAAATTTGATTTTTGTGGAAGAAATTCCAATTTCACTGTTAGTCTTAAAATAGCAGAATGTGCCAATCATTAAACCATTTATTGACTTTTGTACGGTAAACATTATTGTCAAAGAACTGACCTATTTTACTGATTTATATATTAATAAATATTTTTTTTTATAATTCAGAAATACCATCGCACTTATACACCACAACCGCGTTTCACAAATGTATTAAAAAATATTATTCTTTAAATATTTTATCAAACACAGTGTTACTAGTGTATGTTTACCTAACCAATATAAATATAAACCGCCAAAATTTTCACTGTTTATACAACTCGATAATGGCAAGAAGATAAAAAGAATATTACTTACGGATGTTTGCCTCGGCACAATACGAGCACAGTTTTATCAAAGTAAACTTGGGGGCGTTATTTCTATTTGATGAAGGATTCGTAGTAAGTGGAAATAAATTTTCATTTTATTTCGCGCTCTATGAGTGGGGCAGCCGAGTCGACCGCTGTATGTAAACTGAACGGTAGGCTAGAGGCCTGTTGCTTTCGGACTAGAAACACGCTATATCTTTATCGCTTCTTCAACTGTCTACTGTTTCATGTTCATAAATCATAAAGTCTGAAGGAACAGTCTCTGCGATAAAAGTATGAGACAGATTTCGTTGATATGTTCCACGGATAATTACTACACTAGTATTATATGTAGGTACATACGTTGACGGAGTGCAAGCGTTTAAACAGTGTTTTGTTTATAAGCACGCAAACTAATAATAGTAATTATTTAGTGAGATTACAGAACAAAGTAAATCACAATTCGTAAACTTGATACATTATCATTAATTATGATAATATAGAGCACACCTGTTACCCTTATAATTAACATATGAATGGCATTCCTGTTTACATACCCTACAAAACACGTGTGAGCAATAAATTATGATTACTATTAAAACTAAATGACATCTTTTATTTGGTAGATATATAATAAGAATTAGATTATTATTTATTATAGATATACTTAAAATATATGTATCTATATGTTCAGTGGAAAAATGAAATAATATCTGCAATTAAATTTTATCATTTTGATCCTTGCCTCAATTGAATATTAATTGAGAAAATAAATAAAAATTAACAAAGTCTGAAAACCTATTTATTTATTAAAATTTAAAATGCTACTATAATCCACTTGTATAAATCGATCGAACTCTACGGAGTAATGTGTGTGATTACACATTCACATAATCTCACTGTTGTAATGTTTCCTTCATTACATAATATTCTGTTTATTACATGCCTTCAATAAAGCCTTCTACAGAGTTGGAACATTAGAAACTGAAACTATCGATCGTGAACACGTACACATATTATTTTCTATAGTAACTAATAGTTCATATCAGTACCTAAGTATATAATTACTACATAAGTTATTTTTTAAGCTATTGCATAGTTTCTACCGCGGGCCTTGAGCGCGGAGACCGAATCGAGAAATTCCGTAACGAAAAAACCTCACGCTCACGCACTCCGACGGACACGGAGGTGTGGCTTGAAGGCATGCTATGCAAATTATAGCTTTACCGCGGCAGTCCCCGAGTGCCACACGTCTTTTTATTTATTTAAGTTTATACCTACTAGGTAATTGACTGATTGTTATTAACTAAATGTAAATCAAAAATTATTATATTGAGGTACACGGGAAGGATAACTCTACATAATTTTACCAGACGCTCCTAAATAAATATTATCCTTTATATTCTTTATATTACTATATAAAGTTAAAAAATCTTACTTTTTAAGTATCAAGGGTAGGCATAGGCATAGTCATAAAATGTAGAACGTAATTTTTATGTACCTATTTCAAGCCGTAACATATATGTAATTCCAAATTTATTAGTTTATGGTTCATGCGTGAAAAAGCAGCTGTATGAACTTTCACATTTACAATAAAGAGAAGAATTTTGGCGAGATTCAACACAAGTACCTACAATTCTAATAATTCTAACAATTCTACAAGTACCTCTTGGCGACACGTGCCGTTAAAACCGTATTACAATAAATTTTATCAACCTATTGCCAACCTCAAAGGTGTTCATAATACGTTTGTAAGATATTAAAAACTGGTGTTAACTGGTGTTTATTCTCTCTATATAAGAGATGTAAAGTAATTAACCGCATTAATCTCAACTAGAAGAAGATTTAGAATATATAATTGAACTCTATATAAATTTTCTTTAAAAGTATTTATATATAGAGACGTGTAATAAATGGTAATAATCGCAATTATTTTCTGAATGTCATCGTCTGTAGTAACTAGTGTAGTACAACTCTCGTTGAAGTAGGACGAAGAATATTTGATTGAACTCTAAGTATATAAAGGTTCTTCAAAAGCAGTACATACTAGAAAAGTACAAAACCATCGTCGTAAGTTAAATATAAGTGTTAAATATTTAGCTCTCCGTCTCCCGGGAGTTACTAACTTATGCGCTGTCACGCCCAGGGACTAATTACAGAATGCACAATGCACATATTCCTATCTTCTTCGTAGTTAACAAAGGCTAAAACATATTCTAAACATTCAACTAAAAGTAAATCATTCAAATAAATTATTGGTATAAGCTAGGTACTGATAGGAAGAAATATACAAGAAAAAATCTAAATGCCAGAACACATCAACGATTGTAATTATCTATAAATAGGTAAATTGCAAACATGCAATACCTACTAAATTTGTATATTTCAATTTAAATAGCAAATATCAGGTGATAATTTTGTAGGAATTAAAAACATGACACGAACTAAAATCGACCCTCGAAGTCTGTTGGTTTGAAGTTACGTGCCCTGTACGGTAGATGATGATCAGAAATTATTTTATACGTGTATTGTGTAATGCTTATAATGGTATACGGTTTTACCATTTTAGAGGCTTCATTCTATCTACTTTCTTTCGTATTTACTTCATTTTAGCTACAAATACAAAGAATAGGATAAGTAACAAGTTCAAATAAATAATTGAATTCAGTGATTCCAGAATAAAGAATTAAGAGACAAACATAAATATTAAATATCTACTGAAAATTATAATACCTATTTTAATTTTTTGGAAAAAATGTAGTTACTATGAACAGAGACTTTCATCTAATAACAATCTCATTTATCATTCAAGATTAAAGTAATACAGTTTTATTGCATAATTAATTAAAGTACGTTCACATTTTTCATTTTATGATTATAAAGATACAGACAAAGGTGAATACATTTAACATTTCATAAAAAGTGTAATCTTATATATAACATAAGACACGTAATAAGATAACACATAAAGTAAATCGTAAATCCAAGAGCACTCTTACATTTGGTTTAATTCCCTCTGAGGTCTTCAAGAAAAAATGGTCTGGTAAGTATCGCTCTACCTAAATTTAGCCATAAAGCAAAGCTATCTGTGAAACAAATTTGAAATGCATCTCCCCAAACCTCCCAAGGGGACACGGGATTTCACATTTTTATTTATACCTCTCTACTCTATCTTGCTTATCATCTGTGACGTAGGTAAATTAGCTCTTTAAACAAACAAGTCTTTAGCTTTTTGACACAAGCTATTTGCAAATAAGCATACCTTCATGAAAACATTATTGAAATTAAAAAGTTATTATTTTTAATCATCCTATCCTAGGTATTAATTTGATAAGAGTGCAAGTTCGTTCCCATAGAGATCAATGTTTGTTACTTTTTCTGATCGGATCGGATAAGGATCGAATCTCTATGATATTTTGTACAAAGCCCATTACCTACTTTTAAGCTGGGTGCCAAGTCAGTGAAGTCCTGAACTCTAGCCGCTGATTAAAAATTAATTAATGATTACTGGTTAAGTAACTTGTAGGTATATAGTACAGTTAAAATATAGTATATCATTTAATATGTACATTGTACGTTATACGGAAACGACTAAGTGTGCAAAGGACGAATAATGTACATACTAAACATACCTGCTATGATTGGAAGCTTCGAGAAGTTCACACAATAGTCCATCATATAAGTTGGCGCCATTTATGCGTATAATCGACACCGGTGGTGAAACTTGCGTTATTACTTCTAAACTCAACAGGGTTGCCAAATTACTTTTTTTGACCATTGCTTTAGTTTAATGAACGTTATTTATATTTATATCCCCGAAAAAGAAAATAATTTTTCTCATAAAATATTTTTTGTTTCATGATTAATAAAACTTACGGATTTTGACTGGTACTTTAGTCTATATTTTTCCATCCACGTTCCAGACCTCCTAAAATTGAATAATTATTATCTCAGACCATTAAAGAAGTATTTTATTAGTCCGAGATAATTATATTAACGATCTAGCTACGCATAACGCAATTAAAACACGTCAAAGGGCTGAGAATTGAGATATTATGTTTGTATAATATTATATCATTCCTTCAAATATATCTCTATTTTTCTTAATTACTGATATAGAAAGTTAACTACCGTGTATGAAATTCAGATTGTTTAGTAACAATCTGGATTAGAAGATCTAGTGATATTAGTTATTCGCCTAACACATATTTAATAAAAAAGTACCTCCTGATGATAGCCCTGGTCCACGTCGTGCATTGAACCGTTTCTATATACATAATATCCACGCTTCTGCATATTTAAATCGCGTACTAATCAATAAAGAATCTACTCAAGTTCATATTTACATAGAATGCACGCCGCAACCAAACGGACGCATAGTATAAACGATAAGTATAGTTAGTTCCTTTGTCATATGCGCGAGTTATTAATAGATCGTCGGTATGTAACATAAAAGTTTATAGTTATCATTCGGCAGTTGCATGTTTTGGCTATTAGGTACGTGTCTATTAAAATGTTTTATATCGTTTTCTGTTTCAGTGTCAAGACGTCTACTGCTGTTGGAAGTGCACCCCCGAATATTTTTATTTCGACTGATCAAAACCTGCATCTTACGTGCCTTCATCATAATATCTATTACTACTCCATATTATTAATTAAGTACTTGGTACAGGTGAATGAATGATTTTATGATTTAAATTTTGATTATATTTACCTGGTAGGTACTAAGTACAAATACTTATTTTGTACCTAACAATCTTCTTTTTTTAAACCTTATGATAATTTCATAATTAATACGGCATCATCAGGAGCGCTTTTATCGTTCATTAAAAGCTCTGTCACGTCAAACTAAATTCAATCTAGAGCCCTATTAGAGCCCATGTTTTTATAGCGTAAATACCTACATTATAAGCTTAAGTTTCTAAAATTGATCCATTTTAAGAAACATTAGCTGTTAAGTTCGCAAATTGTGCTTAAGATGGAATGAATCATAATTTCTTATTTCCACCCAATATTTATTTAGTTCAATAATTTCTCATAGAATTCCGAACAGTACAGAAATATTTAGCTTCTTAGAACCGAAGATCCGAGATCAGAAACAGTAAATACACAACTACTATCTTTCCGTAATGTAAGGCTAGAAAAATGGTCCGTCTTGAGCTTTCCTACTCCTATATCCATGTTACAAACTTACACTAGAATCCATACTAATATTATAATTAATGCGAAAGTAACTCTGTCTGTCTGTCTGTTACTCAATCATGCTTAAACTATTGAACCAATTTGCATGAAATTGGGTATGGATATATATGTATTTTGATACCCGATAAAGGACATAGGCTACCATTTATTGCGAAATATGTACCACGGGTGAAGCCGGGGCGGACCGCTAGTAGGTATATTATATATATATATATACGACAATCCTATAAATGCTGTAAGACCCCAATTTACGATTAGGATCTAATATTATCGTCGACCGTCGTATCTATTCTAAGTATCTACTGCAAACCTTTTATATCGCAAATATTAAATTTCTATTATGTATATTATGCGGCTCACTCGTTGACGTATGCCTCGTTTGCCTTCCTTTGACTTCCTAAAAAGACACCATAATGTTGCTCCGTGTGCAGTCATTCCGTCCTCTGTGCACGGCTTAGGACTTAATTCAATACTCCGACCAAATGTAATTACATCCGGACCGTGATGGAGGAAAGCGATAAGCGCTAGGACGAGAATCTGTTTTAGATAAAGTAATTTGTATTTTCTTTACGTTCTTCCTTCCATTTTCAAAGAAACACGTGTGATAAAATATCTACAAACATACGTATGATAAACCTTTTATTCCACGGTAGATATACAGGAAATCTATTTAGATAGAGAGGTAAATAGACGATTAAATTAACTAATATTTGAATTGCTGTTATCTAAGGATTTTTACCTACTATTTTACAAATGCGTAAACCTAAACTAGATACCTACTTTATACTAAGTAGATAACTAGTTAGTACAATGTAAAAGGTTATTTCTTATTTTTTAGTTACTGTGAAAATTGAGTTTGGTATGTTTTTGGGCATTATAATTTTTAAGAATTTTGGAATTTTCTATTTATATTTTACCTACCTTAAAATCTGATCGACACTTTCATTTAGTCTTACGTCTCTACATTTTAACGCTAACAACATTTACCTTAGTAGGTAACTAGAAATAAATCTAATAGAAATTAATTGAAAAATAGGTTACTATGAAAGTTTTCATAATGATTAAATAGTTTTCTCGTTGCCCTTTATGGGTAGCTATGTTTAAAACATGAAAATAAATATGTTTTAGTATAGTTTTAGGATTTACACTTTAATATTTTTTTGAAGCAGATAGCAAAAATCAAGACCTTGAATTAATGTCGATAATCGTTTATTAATAAATTTTTGAAACACCAATTTCAAAGATGATATTTTAAAAGTGCCTTGGGTTTTAATGAAATTATCTCCGGAATATAGCCAATCGAGTTTGTTTACGAAATGATAAGTGGGTGTAAAGCCACCTACAAACTTCAGGGTACGAAAATAAGAACAATGTTTACGTACCTAATCAGACATGCTTAGTACTAACTTATTTTTAATCTTATAATTATTACCCTTACGTGGGTCGGGGGAAGTTACGAGAAACATTGTTATGACTTGTTTCGGTATTTACTCTACCCACCTATTGACTATTAGTCTCAACCATTAATGATTTATTAATGAGCAGAAACGTGAGTAGAAAAATAGGAGTATTGATATTTGGTACCTAAATAACAAAAATACAGAAAAAAATTAAAATGATAATGAAAACGTGTTAATACAAAACTACATCATTTGGTGGGTAGTTTGATTTTTATTCTACATTATATATAAAATGTTCATAGATCTTTAACCTTTTGAACGCCAATGACATCTATAGATGTCATGCGCAATCGTGCCCTGTGCGCCAACGACACCTATACATGCCAAGAAACAGATCATAGATAAATACAAAATAAACATATTAAACCTTTACTTTTACGTGTTTTATTTATACAGTTTATGAACTGAATCCCCAGTTATTACATAATTGTACACAGTAAACAAAATTGCCAAGTAGTTATTCAAATATTTGATGACAAAAAATAACTTAATTAATGGCTAAAAAAGCATGTTCTCTCGCGCCAATGACATGTATACGTGCCTACTAGTGATGTAGTGTAATATTCAAGTAACTTCATTAAAATTTCAGCGAAATTACTCTCATTCGCTTAATTTTTGTAATAACTACAAAAAAAATATATAAGCTTAGTCACTGAGAAAAAAGGTAAATACTACATTCTTTGGTATAATACCATATTGTCTATATTGTGGATATTGTTGATTTGAATATTTTCCTTTTCGCCAATCATGCGCATCCCTAGCACAGTATCGATATGCAATCCCTTCTGCGCCATTGACATGAATAGATGTCGGACTGGTGACGTCGTAAGCGCGTGCCGTGTTGTTAAGTGCGGAAAGTTGTAAAAATATTTTATCGAGTATTGCCGAGAGTGTGAGTGCCTTTATTAGAATATTCTTATGATACAAATTGTCGCTATGTCATATCAAAATATGGTAACCTACATATAATTAGTATTTGTAATAACTCAAGTATTAAACTAAATGATTGGAAAATAAATATGTAGTTTTAGAGCTATTACGCACTGTCGACAAGTCGCCGGCGACTGTGACTTACTATAAAATAGGGGCTTGCGCACTGTCGTCCAGGAGTAAGTCCACCAGCGACTGGTCGACAGTGCGTAATAGCTCATAATGCAATTCCCTTTATTTAAAGGTAATAGTTGTTTTGATATTTACAAATAAACACTCCACAATAATACCTATAGTTCATATAAACTTAATAAATAAACTCGATAAGTTATAATAATATACAGCTACACATCCCTAATCAGAAGCGAGAGATTATAAAAAAAAGGATGGTTGCCCGCGCCATTGGCATGTATACATGCCAATGGGGCGTAACTGATAGAGAATAGTGCTGTAACTTGCTGCAATTTTATATGTATTTTTGTATCTTAAAAGGTTGATTTTTTTGTTGATAGTTGCTATTTAATGTGGTCTTAAGTTTTTACAGTAGGAGATGAGGTTAAATAAATATTATTTTTGTGTTATAAGCTATTTATTCAAATATTCAGACGTGAATTATTATGTTTATCGATAACATTTTGGAATCCCTACTATTTTCAAGGTTATCTCATTGAATTTGTGGCTTGGCGTGGAGGGCACGGCGATGCGTTTTTGCTCTGGCGGTCAAAAGGTTAATAAACTAAAGACCTATATTATTGTTACTACCTTTAATCTTGTTACTAGATACTACTAGAGCTACAGAAAAGACTAGGAGAGGCAATTGTGGCTAATATGAATAAAGTTAGAAATTGCATCCCTTATCAAAGATTAGCTAGAATTCACGATGTCGTCCTTGTAGTAGATAAAAAGAACTATCGAGCCTTTTTTGGTCTCTGGCAACATCAGTGGAGCCTATTCCAATTCAATGCTGCGAATTTAGTATTGGCATTATATTATGAATTTAAACAAAAAAATTCTTCAAATCGTGGATGATTTCTGACTAAGATGTGTTTCTGACCAAGCTCTACACGATAGCCTTACATATTCATAATTGAAAATTATTTGTGTTTTATTATTTATGTCTAATTATTATTACCGACTTCAAAAAAAAGGAGGAGGTTATTATATTTTAAGTTAATTAAGCCATTCAATATTTAAGCGTCTTTTTCCAATAAGAATTCTGGTAAAAGCGAGGGCTGTGAAATGTTTCGATAGCCAATTAATAAACGGTGAATAAACTTTTAAACAACTCTTGATTAAAATTCATCGACAGCTAATTATAATATAAACTTAAACAAGTGCTTTGTATGTACTTAGTGTACGTACTTTTGAAATTATGAAATTATTCGATTTATTGGTAGGTAACAAAGTCTAAGTAAGAAATAGCAAATTGATGTTAGTAAGTAGTACAATCTACAAACCGATATAGAGTTCCATTTCCAAGATTTGTACCAATAATAATTATCGAAATTGTTGATGTCTTAGGTATACACTATACAGAATACGTACACGTCCTGTCCTAACCTTCTGATTGGTTGATATCTAAGGTTGGTATAGTTTAAACTTTAAAGTGGATGTGCACTTTTTAAATGGGAAAAAGCCAAAAAATCATTTCTTATTTTTATCTTTTACAAAAATTACTTCTTATCTAATACACACAACTTTTCTCTTTTCTTAAATAATTTAATTTTTTTTACGGAGTTTTTAATTACTGGGTCAAAATAAACTCATCAATCGAAATTTAATAAAATTAGTGATACTGCCATCTATGGATATTTTTGAATACCAATGGAAGTATCATACTACAAAAGATTGTAATAGTTCTATAACATACACGAGAGGGCGCTATAATCGCTAGAGCAAAACTGTTTTTATTATTTTAAAGTTAAAACAAATTTTAATTAAATAATTATTTGTTTTATGTGAACCTAACTTTCAAATGTTTATTTATATATTTGCAACAAATGTTTTTCTACTAATGAATCTATTACTTTTGAAACATTAAACTCAGAAAAAAATGGTTGTCTATGTCATATTAAAATGGCTGCCTATAGTTATGTCCTGTCGGGATTTTGTATTCTTTGTTTATGTTGAAAAAATGTTTCCCATTTGTATTTTTTGACTCTAATGTGACATAATAAAATGTTAATGGATGTATTAGTTTTGAACATTCGTTTGGATTCATACAAGTGTGTGATTTGACATAAAACAAGTGGTACCAGCCTCACCTTGTAAAGAGAAAATGGGGAACTGTTTTAGTAGTACTGGAGAAAAGGATGCTAAAAACAAAAATGAACGGGTCAATACCCACGAAGAAGATCCAAGGCAATTTCAAACTCCAGTGCCAACTCCACCGCCAGATCCTATTCGATCAACGGTGAATCAGGGCCCCGATACTAGCGAGGTCGTTCCCACCCGAATATTTGTTGCCCTTTACGATTACGATGCAAGAACCGATGAAGACCTTAGTTTTAGAAAAGGGGAGCATTTAGAGATTTTGAATGATACACAAGGTGACTGGTGGTTAGCTAGAAGCAAGAAAACGAAACAAGAAGGTTACATTCCCTCGAACTATGTCGCCCGTTTGCAGTCCATAGAGGCCGAGCCGTAAGTAGCCATATAAATATTTTTATGCAATCGCTACAATAGTGAGCGGTTCCTGTGCGATTTCATACTCTCTACATGATTTTATAACCATTTATTCAAACATTTTATGTCAGGAATAATTTGTTTACATACAGGTTACGACACATCATAGTACTTTACTAGACTAATGTTTATTACGTTATTACATACTAGCTTTTTTATAAACTAGTTTACAAATCAATTGCAAATACGAAGAGACCTACTTTGATACAAGATCTGTTATCTGGTTTTTCCAACAAATCATTTTACTATGTTAAATTAATATGTATGTGTATATCTATTATCAGTAGATATTAAAAAGGAAACATGATTCATATGAAGTGAAAGCATAACTGGTATGTACACATTACAATGCATTCACACTGTATAGTGTGAATGTAAATAGAAAGGTGAATTTGTTCTAAGTATTTAAAAAATAGTCTGCTTGAATTACTATTATCTAGTTATACTTATTATTTATTCAGATATACACATTACACATATGTAATAAGATTATAGATTATGTGGGTTTCTAAAAGTGATGAAAAATGATGTTTTGATTGTATGTACATCATGTAACTTTAAGGCGTACCTATAGAATAGAAAAAGATATGAACACATTCCACAATTAAATCCTCGATTACTTGATAATCATAACAATGCACTTTAAAGATTTATTTCTGCAAACTATAATAATAGTTTTAATACTTTTTCGCAAAGAATAATTTTGCATGCATACCTTTATTCAGGAAAATAGTATGATTATAACAATTATGAAGATCAATTATAGTGCAACGTTTTTAGTTATGACTGATTTGTTTCCGAATAATTGAGATGGTTGTATAATAGGATTGTAAATATTTACATGATTTTTAGATATCACTCGTTAAAATAAATATGTGTTATAAAGTATAAAATATATAAGTATAATTTGTAACATAGTCAATATAAATTATTTGATGCAGCAAACAAACTATCCAATAAAAGTACTTAAAAAAAAATGGGTGTGTGAAATCTCAATCTTGATTGAAAGTATATTGTCCGACTTCATTTTAGTTATGAATTTAAAGTACAATGATGGTGACAAATATTGATTAGATTACAAACAACTTTCATACCATAGAATGTTTCTAAGAATCATTATGATATCTCTAATCCACATAAATTAAATCTAGATTCTGAATTCTTCAAACTGGATATTTGGATTTATAATATTGTAATCTTGTCCTGATGACCCAGATGAGATGGTTTAAATAATGATGTTATGCCCACTTTAATGTATTGCTATTTATTTTCTGTGTAAACAAGGTGTAGTGAAAGTAACAATTTGATTAAGCTGCATGTAGAGTTTAAACGGCAAATATTATTTTTTTTAATTTGCTTTTATTACATTTTTAACAACTGCATTATTGAATTTATATTTTTGGTTTTATGGCATTCAAATGCTTTTTATAAATATAAATTTATAAAGAATAGAAAAAATTTGAGAGAGTTGGTGAGGCATCCGCCCCGGAATGGCGCGAAGGATGCGGGTTCAAGTCCCGCCTCGTGATCGAATTTTTTCTATTCTTTATAAATTTATAACTGCATTATTCTTATAATATGCAATTATTTTGAATGTATTTTTATATGCTTTAAAAATTAAATTTTCTTGTACATTTAACTATTAGAAACATCCTTACATCAATCAAAGTGAAGGAACCATAGATAAAATATAATGTAGCCTACAATAATAATTTACCTTTTGTGGATTAAATAACCCTTCGCAATCACCTGGAGTGGTGGTAAATTTATTTATATTATAATTAATTTAACACAATTATAGTCCAAATCAGTGATAAAGTTTAAAAAACTAACTTGTTAAGCTTCATCATTGATCTGATGGTATCTAATGGGAACCCTTCACTCATCTTACATGAATATTTTCCATAAGAAAATATACACATCGTAAATGTATCCTATTAATAGCCAGAAAGTAAAAAAGCTCCATGATATTGCAAATCAGTAATATAAACCAATTTTGTTTGCAAATGAAAGCTCATAACGCAGAGTGACTGTATTTAACCTACTTACTTTCATTCTGATCTTTTAATCTTAATAAGTAACTTTGACAGAAAAAAATATAATTAATTTGCGAACATACCATTAGTTTTAATGTATAAAATATTCAAAGCGTAAGTCGCGTTTGCTAATTAATTTTTCCTGTCAACCTACCTCGCCTCGCCACCGGCGCCAACGCTTTTTAGCTTGTTGGCTATGAATTTTAATCCGCCTACAAATTCTAGGTATTCAATAGGTTATGACACTTTAAACTTTATTAAACCTCATGTTTGAATAAATTTTGCTTTCTTTCGTTTGTTTATGCAATAATGTGAGGTCTATGAAAAGGCTTTCATGAAGTGAAGTGATAGTGTGTATGAATTTTAATTAAAATCATGTTTTGGATCTTGATTGTATTAAAAAAAAAAATAAAGGTTGTAGTTATCATGTTAGATATTCGGCAATTAGGGTTTTTTCAGAAATCATGTTTGTAATCAATATTAAAAATGCTGAATGCATATTTCAAAGGTAGCCGAACGAGTTTCCAGAAAATTGTTTGTTATTATTTTTTTTAGATACATATCGATTTCCAATACATCGTACGATTACGTGGTAATTCAACAACAATTGTGATGTTTATTTACATCGGAACTGCCTGGTCAGGCGTGACGAATTATGATTTGTAACATATATTTAATGTTTGTGTCCGATAAACACGAGCGTCCTCGAATCGCTTCCGTTGGTGATAATACGCTCTGACGGAAAAGCTTTGTCGTCATTGCCTTTGTATCTCGGCAGGTAACCATTATGTTAAACATTTGAATTGCACGCATATTTGACTGACGAACTGCGTGTAACATAGTTAATAGGAGGAATATGATACAAAGAACTCTTATTCTGAAGTCATTGAGTCAAATAGTTTTTCTTATTTATTGAATGAAGCGGCCACTTTATATGATTTAATTCTTAATTAAAAATTATGTAGAAATCAATCGCGTTTATGTCTGTGATGTAATTTCAATATTTTTAGATTAACTTATTTGATATTTCTTTATCATTTTCCTATATAATAATTTTATAATACTAAAATTGGAATGGTGTTTTTAATACTCATTTTACATTCAATTATGCAAGAGCCTCATGCTAATATCAGTATTTAACAAGTCTTTAATTACGTGGAATGTGCATAACCATTTCTTGTAATGATCAGATTCGTAATGCTTATCCTCGTAGTGTAATTAACTGCTAATGCTTAGTTATAAAAACACGCATATAAGTTACACTAATTGCATAGCCCTTTTTCATTTATACGAGCACCGGTTATGTCTGCACACTTGGCCATAATTATTTGTATAGGCGTTATATTTTTATAAGAACCGGTACCTACTGATCAATAATAAGTAGGTATTGTTAGTACTTACAACACGGTTATGTTATGTTCAGCTTTTCCACCTAAACTTTCATTGAATGAATATTTGAGTTAAAACCATTATTTTGGCAAAACCCTTTATTACCTGATGGCTGATGCTGACTTCATTACTTTGTGTATAATTTAACCCATTGAGCCCCGAACGGCCCGATCGGTCCACAACACAATAGATTTTCTATTGTGTCTGTGATTCCGGGCCCCGGGGCCTGAGTTATTAAGAAAAGTCTTAGGTGTTACTTTTTTTTCGGGATTACCTCTAACCTCTAACGTTCGACTGGGTGAACCGATTTTGATTTTTTTTTTTTGTTTGAAAGCTGGTGTCTGCCATGTAGTCATCTAAATTTGGTTTAGTTCTGACAATTTGGTTTGGTTTCAGATATTTTTTAAAAAATAATTATTGCTCCTTAATATTACAAAACTACAAATATTTTATATTCAAAAAGGATAATCATAATAATTAATAATCAATATTTACGACACTATTTGGGCGTGCAAATATCTTCCCTTTTTACTTGTTTCCGCGTATCATCTATCGATTTGTCCTCAACGCGTAAATTGATACCAGGATTGCCTTCAAATTATAATTAAAATATCGTATTTCGCCGTGCACTGCGTAAGGTCAAAGCGTGAAAATGCATTGAGAGATAATCAAGCCTGCATTTTAAGCAATCCCAAAGAGAATGTTAATAATATGAAATATTGTCATATGACAATATTTTAATAGCAAATGAAATAGATTTGGGTGGAACCTACCGTTTATATGGAACGTTTCTTCTAAATTAAAATTCACGTTACGACGATACTCCTTACCTAACTTCAATAGAATCAGATTAAATATGTAGCTAATATAACGTTTGCCAAATAACAATGTTCTACAAAGAGTTAGTCCTGCTTTAAAGTAATGCAGTTAATTTTCCTGGGTTACTGACCGTTAATTTAATAATTAATAAATTAACAAATTATATATTCCATGTGCATAATATCAATTATTAACATATAGGTGCGTTTTTAAAATTTTAAATAAAATGCTCAGACAACTCATCTTTTTCCTTTAGTTGGTAAGTAATTTTATTCATGAGAGTAAGTACGGATATCAAATTTAATTCTGTGAAAAGGGACTTTAATGATACTTGGCTATCTGTCACATAATCGATTTGGAAAGTTTAGTAATTTGCAGTTAAATTTATTGCAACGGGCTCCTGGCCTAACTAAAATATCGTATTTGAATTTAGTGAAATAATAAATATGTGACACGTACCTAATACCTACGTACCGTACTCTCCAAAAAATACTTGTCTCATTACTTCACGTTATGTAATACATATCCTTTACTTATAATATACAATTAAATATCACGTATAATTCCCGGTGGAGACAACAAATTATTTTCTTGTACAGGAAGCCCTAGTTATTCAGTGAGGCTTATGCGTACCTTTTCCATTTAGCCCATGTCCCGTTAGGGGAATAGGCTGTAAATAATAACTCTCCTCTGTTAATTAATATGTTATCGTGATGCTCAGAATTTTGAAAAATTGTCTATTAACTATTTGTAATCTCGAACTTTTAAGTATAAGAACGCCAGCTACTTAGGCCAGCTAGGTAAGGTTCCGTTAAACAATAATGTCTAACATGTTTAACGTAATTCTCTTGAATATCGGTAGAATTACAGGGATGCGTTTTCCTCGATAAATAAGCAAATTGCTAGACAAATATTAAATCTGCGGAATTTCTTAGAATTTGTGTGTAGCGTAAGTTGATGAGTTACTGTGCTTACCGTAGCTTGTTTAACTGTAATTGTGATGAATATTTCAACTTCCATATTTATTTTGTAACCAAAATTTGGTTACGTGTCCAATCTCTTCTCGGTGACTCTTTGTAACACAACCTACTTGTTACAAACTTATAAAGGATCAATATTATGATACTATAGTACTAGAAAGTGACATGTCGGTTGGTCTTTCAGGCTTATACCATAATTTGGACCTAAAATATTAATTATTCTAATTTTTCGTGGATTTCGTACAAAACCGCGGATCGATAAATGACCACCGAGCGGCCCGATCGGGCCGAGACACAATAGATTT
>CAJQZN010037710.1:0-19795 GCA_907164685.1 Colias eurytheme | reverse complement strand
CTATCAAGAACTAAGAAGATTTTTCACTTCTGCCTTTCCATAATTACTTAAAAGATTCTATTTTTCCACGGCTAGTAATAAATAATCGAATTGATTTGTAATGAAGTAGAAACAAAGGTCTTCACATGCATTCCAACTCATAGTATTTGCCTATCAAGAATTCAAATTACTCTCAAGAAGAAAATTATGTCTGTAGAGTTACTCAAAAATGGTTCAACTATGAAGAAAGTTAAGTAATAAAATTATAATGTGATTTCGCTTTTATATAGACGGGACTCCGGTCACGCTTGCTTGAACCGAATCTACGGAAAGATGCAATTTATGATACGTTGCCAGCGTAGGTCATGGAATATGGTGTATAAACGATGATAATATTGCATGTATTCTTGTAATTTCTATGGAAATAAAAAATAATATAATAATATATAAAAAATAATTCTATGGAATACAACGTATTTCTAGAAGTTCCATGTCAGGGGAAGTAGGCGACAATACGTGCCGCCTCTAAAATACATTTTCAGGTGCACTCGATGTACTTTTATGGCACCTTGATTCAAGGGCGATATTATAGAATGTATTGCTAACTAATCAGATGTTTACAAGAGATTTTCCATACAGGATAGCAGAACTTTGCTTGCTTTTTGATGAAGCTTGGACCAGTGACTAATGACTAAGTATTCTACAATAGAATAAGAAATTGAGAGGTAAACTGAAAGAGATTTTCGTCCAATTTTAAAATGGAAAATTTTCGCAACACATAAAATATCTTTCTTGTTTTAAAATGTAATAAATAGTGTTTTAACAAAATAGAGATTAAAGTTTCTAATCTCCAAAAAATGATTTACATTTTAAATTGTATGTAAAAAATATCATAGTGCAAGAAAGTAGAACAAATTTTAGATACCATATTATAGTTTGATATAACCGTGCCGGTCAGTGAGCGCGGCGGTTGTAATTATCCGCTGTTTTTATTTTTACTTTACTGCGATGTTCATTTCCATAACCGACTGCGTCAAGTGCGCTGTACCGTGGCTAGTGATGTGCCCAAATTGTATTCACTTCCGTGTGTTTTTATTAGAAATTGTCTTATGAAATAGTGGACTAAATACACTTTAGTAATAAATTGGCTCTTTCGTATATTTACCTATTGATGTTTATATTATTTATTAAATTCGTTTAAGGGTAACGTTGACAAAAATTCTACTATTACTACGGCTATTATACAACAATCGCAACTAAACAACGAAATTTGCGTCCAAATCTTCTCATTTGACGCAACAAGGAAACTACTTAACACAACGCATACAAGAACAATACAGTAACAATTACAAAACTTAGTAAAATGACAAGTACCACAATGACGTCACAAGATACCAGAGCGCATCACTAGAGCGCACCTTCCTCGTACTATTCAGTTTAACGTGCCTTGCGCATGCGCGCGACCGTCTCTACTTTCCGAGTTCTAAGTTACGAATTGTTTTTATATGGCAGTGAACCGACTAAGTGTTGTGGGACCTTCTGGACGATTTGACAGTGGACAGTGGAGATCCTCACAAAATGGCCGGGTAATACCCAATGTTTACTGACCTTGTTTATTCCGTAGTATTGTCGGGTTTCATGATTTGTAAATGTTTTATCTTATACAATTTTCTTGTTGACCGTTCGTGTTAGCATTGAGTCGATGGTTTTGTAGTAACACCTGCACTTGTGAATGTTATGAAGAATTATTTCATAATTATTTGTTTGTAGAGTAAACACAACACATTCGTGTAATTTATATAATAATTGTCCAAGAAATTATTATATTATGAACATTAAATGAATAGAATATAAAAAGAATCATAAAATCTAACAAATACATAAAGTAAGGAAAATTTTACAAATATTATTTTTGCACGATAAGTTTTTGTAATAAAAGAAAAAACGTAGCGAACACAAGTAGATATAACATATATAATTATTTTTATTGTAGAGGTAATGAATGTCTCTTATTTAGTACGTGACGACCTTCAAGTATAAAACTACGTTAAAATAGAAAAACCATAATATCACAGAATACGAGATATTAATCATAATTGCACAGCTATTTGTACTTGAAATAATGAGTAAATTTGCTTCCTTAAAAACTTGAATTCCATACTAAATTGGAGCATTTAAAGTTATGGGATTCTATCCCATAAATATCCTATAAGAGAGGCTGTGATAGTTAGTCGTGTCTTTTTATCACTCCTCTATTAGCTTCAACTGTATGTTTGTATGATTTCTTTAGATTTTGATCCGCTCATGACTGACAGATTTATTGAAAACTTTGTACACTTATCAATGATCAGTAAGAATACAATAATTTCATGGGTTTATCTTAGTTTTAAAACTTTATTTAATATTTTGTGTGTGATGTATTTCAGATTTGTTTTAATACATAGAAGCAAAATGCATTAATACTTTTTAGAACCTTCAATAGGAAGCTACCTAAAATAACGTCCCTTCGGTTGTAACGCTCCCATTTATAAACTCAAACTCAAACATTTATTTATTCAATAAGACTTCTCCTAGAAGCACTTTTGATTCGTCATTACATATTTTTAACATTTACCATCGATTCGGAAAGCAGTATCAACGGAGAAGAACCGGCAAGACACTCCATACTTGCTATTTTAAGTCATGTCAGTATTACAATTATTATGCCACACTTCTATGCTAAACAAACGTACCTACAAAGATCTATAAATATTTCATATTGCATTTAATTTAATAAGTCTTTGTAGGATTATGACTTAATTCTCTTACGAGGTCTGCGTATTTACTTTCGGAATCGATTCTATTGAAAGAGGAGTTAATATTATAACAATTATGATCTATAAAAACTTAAGTAATCTATGTCGTCTCGATTGATATTATTATTAACAATTCTGATGACACTAGTAATTAACAAAATGAATTCGGATAGTCACATTTCTTTTTATAAAGTTATAAGATATTTTTTAAAATATAAATTGTAATAAATGAATCACCTACAATATTCTTATAAAATAAATTAAAAAGTAATAAATGACTCTATTATAAAACAGTTAATGAATTAACTATAAGTCACTTAAATGATAATACAAAAACATCGAATCACGTAATCACATTATATCTAAGAGTAATGATTCTTTTTACAGACTATAATGAATGAAAATTAATATAAATATCTCTATCATTAATGAGTGTAATGTTTTGTATACTTAAACACGGAAGGAGTTATATAATCTGTGGCTAGATTCAGCAATATGAAATGTAATATACCGAAGTATATATATGATAATGAAGAAAAATTTTAATACTTGGTGCAGAATAACTTGCTAAATGTAACTCTACATTATGGTAATGATTAATATATTTTTCCATTAATTTTTATTCCAAGTGTATGTATACGTACATTATACAATATTTATTAGATACCGAAAGAATATATGTTTTCATTGGGTCATTAATGAGAAAACAAATGTTTTTTTTTTTTAAAAAGACTTACAGTTTTCATATATTTCAGAATGAATTCTAAGGTAGGTACTCTACATTGAAAGCGCTCTTACAACTAAAATATCTACACCAAATCTACACCTATAAATGACAATTCACAATATCAGTCCGTATTTAATTTAACAAACATGACTCATAGAAATGTAGAACAACCCCAATGCAAATAAATATACCTAGATGTATTACAAAATTTTAATAATAAACAAAACAAAAAACACTATGACACATCCATTGTCCCACTAAAACCAACATTAGTGATAACTCTAATTGACATTAAATTGTATTTAGAACGGAAAAGAAATTAAAAGTTAATTACAGATTGGAAGTGAAATGAGTGACATGATCGTAAAATGGTAATGCGACGATAAAGTAATTGTTTCAATACACGTAAACACGTGAGGATGAAATATTATGTTAAATATAGACAGTGCGTATGTTGTAATTGTAAGGAAAGTATATGATGTATGGATTACGGAACCCTATTAATTAGAGTCCAAAGTCTTTAATAATACTTATATTACAAGCCATATTTAGATTCCAGAGTTAGTCTGTCAGATTATCTACCGAATAAAATAATTTAGCTTTCTGCTACAGAGTTCGATGAACTAACCACTTAATAATTTCATTACGTGAAGTATCATACAAACCCTCCCTATTCCTTGCATTCCAGAAAAAAATACAATTATACTGGTTCGTATTTTAAGAAGAAGCAAGAATCAAATCTTAGTATATTTCCGTGTTTTCCTATAAAATTAATCTAGAAATTAACAGTATCTTAGTCAGAAGGAAGACGGTTAGCAGTTTCGTCAATAATAACAGACAAATGGGCACTCAAAAATCTCACTTCAAGTCTGGAGTTCTAGCATTGAACCCTTGATACTTCTACATAAAATAAAAATAAAAGCCACTACCACTAGGCCAAGGACAACAATGAGAATATATAATTAAAAACAGCCAGAAAACCCTATTAAAAAAAGAAAAAAACTAAAAGTGCGTTTCAAATTGAAATGGTAAACACGTGAAAGTATTAAGAAAACATCAAAATATATGTATGTGGGTTGTAAAAGGCCTCTAAATAGATTGGAACGTGAATTATCATCACGTTTCGAATAAAACTTGGTACTTTTATACGAAAGAATATTAATATTTTAGTGATATGTCCACAGATTACGTAAATTGTTTTCTTGTTGTGTAATTGTCTACAGAAATAGTTGTTTATGAAATATGCAAGGCGACATTTAATTTTTAATTTTTTACTTTTAGTTATTCTGTTAAACTTAATATTTTTTCCAGCTGTGATTTAATTTAGCATTTTATAATTTGGTAATTGATTTAAGGGCTGATATCGCTTCACTCATAATTTTTTAATAGTAAGAATCACTCGAGTAAAACCGCAGGACGATATAACTCATAAATATTAATTATGATGTCAAATCCTTGATAAACTATTTCACTTTATTAAAATTAAATTAAAATTAATATCTAAATGTTTCACATAGTTTTCCTACTCTATACTAACAAGGAGATAGCATGTATGCAAGAAGGTAAAATTAAAGTTTGTTTTCCTTAGAAAATAACATATAAGATTTGCCTTTGAAGATAACAACATCAAGATGCATAGCAAAGTGTACTATAATAAATTATGAATAGTATTTGAGTTTATGTTGTGTTCCTTATACGTGCTTAGGTTGTAATTTGTAAATAACAATTAATTCGATTTATTTACTTTTGTTTTGTATGTAAGCTTATAATGTCAAATTATTTATAACTAGCGGTCCGCCCCGGTTTCGCCCGTGGTACCTACATGTTTACGTTTTTTTAAAGTGAAACTTTTATTACATCGTCTCAAACTTTTTGGTCTGTGTAGCGCATGTCGCGTGACGGTCGGCTGCCGAGTAGGTATAAAGCAGTGTTCGGAACCGTACGATAAAGTTTCACTTTTACCGTGGTTTCATAAAACCACACAACATTTTTTTTTTCATAAGAACCAACCTCGTACTTCAAGGAATAGATTCCGCAGCGCACGCGATGACAGAATTTTTAATATGGAATTTTTTACACCTTGGGTTACACTCTTGCATTTTTGGTAAGGATCTCTATTTTTTTTTGAACGAATTTTTGAAATCGGTCCAATAGTTTATGCGTGAAAACCATACATACATATAAACCTTTCCTCTTTATAATATTTATAGTATAGAAGTATAGACAACATATTTTTTTCACTTAAACAATTAAAATATTTTTCCCCTATATTATATACGTATGCTATATTTAAAAAAAACTAATCCGATCGTAGCTGTTCTTCATACGTTTACATTACCTTTAACTAAAGAACAAAATATTATCGATTCGGGTAAAATAACTAAGGATATTGTTCACAAAATATCACTTGCTTTATAACTAAGTTGTTGTAAAAATTGAACCCTTAAAAAAACAATTGTATTTGGAACCTCTTTTTTGGGATCGGCAAAAAGGTCACTAGCCTCTCTGTATTCATCAAATGATTATAATTAGAATGCTATTCAACTTTAAATTTAAAATTTAGTTAATTTTAAATTTATTATTTAGTTCATTAAGTGTTAAATATTTGTATACAAGGTACGATGGGATTGTCATCGTCCTTTCGGACAAAAATCCCTTAATAAAAAAAGATAAAAAAAAAGAAGTATTCAATATTGAGTAGGTACTTAAACAGGGGATAATCACAGGTCTCTATGTTTTAAGAACTTCGTCTTAGGGAATGTGACAAAAGGTCACTAGCCTCTCAATTCGTCAAATAATTATAATAAGAATTTATACTTAGTTTAACTCTAAACAGAGGATAATCACAGGTCCTTACACCGGATATAACAGCCAAGCATGACAATACCGGGTCAATGTTAGCCAAACAATGGTTCTCACATTCTTACTTGAAATATAAGATGTTTTGGTTAGTGATGCTTTGGAATTTTCCAGAATAAGTTCAGTTTTATTTATTTATTTATTTTACAAAGGATAGCCAACAATTGTTAACACTAATTATAGACATACAAGGAGAATGCAATTTAACAAATCAAGTGCAACAATTAATTATAGGCTAACACCACATGCCTTCAAAAACGGTTATGATTTAAGAACAAAAAAAAAACTGATAGCTACACAAAATAACGTTTAACAATTATCAATAAAATATCTATTTAAAAAAATAATTTCAGTCATATTAAAATAAAATCGGAATACAAAATTACAATTTTAAAATATTAAATTAAAATACATAAAACCAACTTAAAAATTATTTTTTTATATACCTAAATAATATCTAGTTACATAAAAATAAAGTTCGACAGACATAATATAATATATTAATTAGCAATGTAAACATTCATATTAAAAATACAATCGGCATTCAGAATACAATTTTAAAGTATAAAATTAAAATACATAAAAACCAACACAAAAAATTGAATTTTTTTTTATATAGGTAACTATATAGACCGGGAGATACTGACACAAAATTTCGAGTCATTTGTAACAGGATGGCGGATCTACAGGGGTCTTAGTACGCAATGACAAAAAGAAAAATGATGGTGTGAACGCTGGTACCGGTGGGTTAGTCGCGTGGGCGTTAGTCGAACTCGTCGGAAAAATAGCGAAAGTCAAACGATTTGTAACACAAAAATTTTAGAATTTACCGATAGCCCATAAAAAAGAAGTAGGCGGTAGTGTCATGCCATACTTTTCCGGTATGACTTACAGCCCGCCATACCGACGTAAATGTGTTGATTTAAAAAAAACAATTATTCAACCATTTGTACCAAGCTTACTTTTGCACAGGTAACCATCGTCGTGCAGCCATTTACGAAAATCGCCATGCCATACTTTTCGGATGATTCCAAATGGTCGCCATACCGCCGAAAATCTGCAAATTTTTTTATTTCGCCTATCTTTTTGTACCAGTATTGCATTTGGCTTTTTGGAGAGTATTTGATAAAATGTGACCATTATTATATTTGCCATACTTCTAGTAGGGGGAAAAAGTGCTGTCATACTTGAAAAATAAATTTATTATTAATTTATATAAGTGAAGATTTCCAACACCTAGATCTTTGAAATTTTGTATTTATATTCGTTGATCCTCAAACTTACAGGAAAAATAAGTGCCATACTGTTACAAATCGTTTGACTTTCGCTATTTTCCGATGAGTTCGACTAACGCCCACGCGACTAAGCCGCCGGTACCAGCGTTCACACCATCATTTTTCTTTTTGTCATTGCGTACTAAGAACCCTGTAGAACCGCCATCCTGTTACAAATGACTCGAAATTTTGTGTCAGTATCTCCCGGTCTAATAATAATCTCTACACAAAAATATAGTTTGACAAACATTAGAAAATATCTATTTATAAAGAATGTAAACATTCATATTCATATTAAAACAAAGTTTTATGAAACAGAGGTGATATTTTTGCAGGAATATGCTGCAATGTAGAGGGAAGTTTTTCTGTTGGAAATCTTGGAAAAGTTAAATTGCCTACAATGTACCAGATGTATTTCAAGTATAAGTGTTAATGATAATATTTTTCGATAAGGCATAATTCAATTAAATCAATAAATATGGGTATCAAACTTCTGAACGATTATGATCATTTCATTCATTTTGATATTCAAAAAATCTTACACGAGGCATTTTTAAAATATCACTACTACGAAATAATAGAAAAAAGAAACTCTTCTATTTGGTTTTATTCACAACTTAGTTTAATTTTCAAGATCATATAATATTAGATTTAATTAATACGCTGTTAAGTTAAAAAGATTACCTATATTATTTTAATAAAAAACATCCCAAAAACCCCAAATTCGAAAAGTCGCTTTTAACAAATATACTTAATTGTTATCTAATAAAAATTAAGTATGAAAAGTCAACCTCGCGCACTGCATGACCAATTATTTAATTGACCCCTATAATTGAGTCATTGACAGCAATTATGAGCCGCTCAAATACACAAGATATAAACAAGAAAAAAATATTTCAATGCAATTTATAGGCCTTTTTTATCTGGTTAAGAACGATCGAGTGAAATAAAATTATTTGTTATTTATATTTCTTCAGTTTGTTATCAGATTATAACGTTAAACTAAGCCTATTCTAGAAAAAAAATTAAAAGCATTTTAAATTTTCGGTTTAAACGTTTAAGCCAAACAATGTAAAAATAATATAACTACATCTACCTCATATCTCTTTGGAGAAATGAGACTGCTTTCTACATTAAAATAAATTAAGAAAATTCTAATTGAGAGTAAATGTCTGTTAATGATATTTTGCGTTTCTCCATAACATTTGAGTAAGCACACACAAGACTAATTTTAATGATCTATGGGCCATTTCTATATAGTCTGCAAAAATAAGAAAATCTATTATTATTTTTTGCTGTAAATAATTAAGTATACAATAAAATCACTAGAGCTATGCATTATTTTTAATTACCTTCTTACCATACCTACCAGTAAATCATCATAACATCTCGAATGACGCAATCCTCAGATTAAAGATTTACAATGCAAATTATAAATATCTTATGTATTTGCATGTAGTACTCATTTATTTGCTTTATATGCTTATACTTTATATAATACTTGCTTTCCGCCCGCGGCTTCGCCCGCGTTTTCAACGAAAAACCCGCAAGGTTCCCGTTCCCGTGGGATTTCCGGAATAAAACCTATCCTATTTGTTAATCCAAGTTACCCTCTATATGTGTGCTTAATTTCATTGTAATCGGTTCAGTAGTATTTGCGTGAAAGAGAAACAAATACACACATACACATCCTTACAAACTTTCGCATTTATAATATCAGTAGGATTATTATTATTAAACACACTATGTTTCTGCTCACGGCTTTTCCCACTTTATCTTAAACTTAAGAAATTGTATAATAAAACCTTCCTCGAGAACCACTCTATCTATTGGAAAAAAACACAAATCCGTTGCGAGGTTTAAAGGATTTAAGCATACATAGGGACGGACAGCGACTTTGATTTACCTATACTATGTAGTGATACAAAAACGTGGAATATAGAGTAACTATTTTTCCATTTCTTGTTAGAGCCATTTAAATACAATAATTATTACTTTTTGATAAATTTGTAAATATACACTTACACACAAGGCACAAAAATACAGTTATTATCTATCTCAATACCTACTTCATCAACTATTTTTACGAAATACTTCATGTTTTGCAATCAATTGCCTCTATGTCACAGATACAATAAAATATATACAAATAGGTAGCCACTTATTAAACCCTAGATTACATTAACGGATGTTTCACAGTCAATCCATACTAATATTATAAATGCGAAAGTAACTCTGTCTGTCTGTCTGTTACTCAATCACGCCTTAACTACTGAACCAATTTGCATGAAATTTGGTATAGAGATATTTTGATACCCGAGAAAGGACATAGGATAGGTTTTACCCCGGAAATCCTACGGGAACGGGTTTTTCTTTGAAAACGCGGGCGAAGCCGCGGGCGGAAAGCTAGTTGACTATAAATGATTGCAAAACGTTAAACAGTGTCAGTCATGTTGATATTTGCTTTGTAGGAATGCGTATCTACCACCTAAGTATACGTTTTCAAAACATACGTGTGTATGAACTGCGGTATGAACATACATATTGATGCAATTATTACAATCTTTATCAATAGTGCAACTTGTATGTCTGTATTTTTTTACATAATGAATTAATAAATTTATGAAGTAATAATTTTATTTCAATTTGTTTATTGGTTAAATAATGTGTAGATTTTGACTGTTTTCATGGGTTTATGTAAATGATATGAGATCTCTGACTGACTGACTTTTTTATAAATCTTAACTATTTAAAAAATCAATGCGATTCTGGTAGTTTCTTAAATAAAATTTTCCTAAACATTTTAAAATTCGCATAGCATAAGTAAACGTCGTTGTCCATAAAATAATACGAAATAAGTACCTAGGTATTTAAAAGATTTTCCTCAATTGAAAATACGAATATAAACGTCAAATTATCCACAAAACAAAGTATAATTATACATCATTACTTCGACGCGGACAAATTAGAAGGCGTTAAAAGCAAAAAAATAACGATCTCACGTCATCCTCATAATTATTCTTTCTAGAATAATTGAAATAAAATCATTTTATTTCAACTTTTTTATGGCTTGGTAACGAGATTGTTGAACTTTGTAATTAATCGTTTTTTTATCTATATAAATATTTTTCAAGAGCTTGTTTGTTGGTTTAAACGCACTAATCTCAGGAACCACGAGTACGAAAATTATTTCACTATTAGGTAGAGATAGATTATAGTCAATATATCAATATCATCACACTAAAAACAATAGGAGCGGATCAATGCGGGTAAAATCGCGGGGCACAGCTAGTAAAATATAACCAGGAAGATCATTTCCAATTAATTACACGACTCGACAAAAAAATTTTCGTTCTTTGTCCTAAAGTTTATACTATTATTTTCCAGTTAGTTATGCACAAAAACGAAAAGAAAATACCTTTTTTCGGTATAAAGTTTGCTTTTGTGATAGTTATAATAATAATACTCATTTTTCAATTTTTTCATAAATTTTAATTGATTTTAATATTTTTAAAAAGACCGCGCGGTGAGAGTGGGATATTAACATTTACAATGTGCCGCTAGATGGCACCCGAGTGATAAACAACCATCAGGTGTTATTTTACAAGCCCAGAATAACTTAAAATGTCGTCACGAAAGTGCAAATACGATGCTGATGCATTTTGTTTTATATGTGGTCAATTTATTAAAGTTCGAGACGTGAAATATGAACTAAAGACATCTCACGTTCTCTGTGAAGCCTATGAAGCATATTTTGACTGTCCTGTACGGAATCAAGATAAGCCATGGGCTCCACATGTTGCTTGTAGTTATTGTAAAAGGTGTTTGGAAGGTAAGGCAAATTACAAATTACAAATTTTAAGGCCATGGGCTGCAAGATGTCATTAAAAGTACATATGCTGCATGCTCATTTGGATAAATTTAAAAACAATATGGGAGCCTATTCCGAAGAGCAAGGAGAACGTTTCCATCAGGACATCATGAATTTTGAACAACGCTATCAAGGCCAATACAATGAAAACATGATGGGCGACTATATTTGGGGTTTATTGAGAGAAAGTAGCTATGAACATAAAAGAAAAATTAAAAGTGTGCACTTTTAAGTTATTTCCCACTTTTCTGTAAGCTAATTTGATAGTAAAACTTAATAAAAATAATAAACATTTTTATTTCAATAGTTATATTTTCAATCAAAAATTAAAATCCGAGATTTTTAAAAATTTCGTTCAATCAGTCTTCTAAGCACAAAAGCAAAGTTTTTCATGCCATATATTTTTTTTCCGTCTAATTACGACCTAAACTACCAAATTTAATGCTTTGCAATCAAAGTCAAATTTCATGGTGACCCGTTGTTATATTATGAAATGTCTATTTTATTTATCGCTGTCCTAGTTCAACAGTAAGATATCTTAAAAAAAAACAAAATTGAGATAAGTTTTGTTTCATGTGAAAAATTCGCTCTTCTGTCTGGTTCAAAACTCAGATATTTGTAAAACGCAACCAAAGTGCTCAAATTTAAATGTCTCACTGGCATATTTTTAACGACCTTTAGTTCAAGAATCTGACATCTTAAGATATCTTACAAAGTCAGGAAGATTTTTACTTTTCTTTTATTTCTACACAGAGACATCTTCAAATGTCCTTATATGGAATTATAAAAACATTTCTATGTTGAGACATCTAACTGCCAAAAAAAATTAAAATCAGCCAAAAAACTGGTAAACCTTATACAGTCAATGAAATAGGTTACCAACAGATTTATGACTGGAAAAAACTGTCTAAAATGGTGAAAAATTTCAACTTAGACGAAAATGGTCAAAAAATTGTATGGGGTGACATCAAATGTATCCAAGTAAAAATATACCGGCCGAATTGATAACCTCGTCCTTTTTTTGAAGGCGGTTAAAAAAAGAAGATCCATACAAATTTGGCTACAAAATCTTCGCTTCACAAAGTCACTTTCTCTGTCCCTATCTCCCTTTGTATGCTTAAATCTTTAAAAGTTAAAACTACGCAACGGATTTTGATGCGGTTTTTTTAATAGATAGAGTGATTCAAGAGAAAGGTTTTAGTATATAATTTATTAGGTTTTAGACAAAGCGGGTGAAGCCGCGGGCGGTAAGCTAGTAATAGTTAAACTGACTTGTGCAAAAATAATAATAAGATTTTAACTGATAATATGAGACTGATTTGTGCAATTAAGATACTGGGTAATAAATAATAAATTACGAGCAAACTAATTCTCAGTTTTTAATTAATTTTCCTATCCCGTTACCATACATTTCCGCGGATTTAGTCGGACAACTTACATTCTCAAATATCGATGTACTGTAATACTGAGATATCTTAAAATTATGTCGATCTCTGTGGATTTTCCATAAATTTGGAAGCTTGGTTGGATAAATCTTTAGTATTTCTTAAACAAAACAAAAAACAATAACTCTATGAGTTACAATATAAACTTAATTTTTAATAAACCATTTTAGAGACAACATTAAAAATACAAAACATGTTTTATTTAGTCTGAGTTCAATATAAGGTTATCTTCTATTAAAAGCCTTAAAACTAATATTCAAATTATTTTATTAATATTGAAATATAAATAACTCCGTAACACATTAAACCAAACTATAGTTTTAAAAAATCAACCACATTTCAATTAACAACGAGTGAATTAATGACACTAAAATCATAAAAGTATGAATAACTCAAAACATACTTTGTTCAAAATATCTTACTGTTGAACTAGGGCAGCGTTATTATGCCGGATAAAAACAATTGTAACAACTTGGTGATAAGTTATCATGAAATTTCTTTTTATAATTATTAATTATAACAATAAATGGCCATAAATAAAAATTAATGGATGAATAAAAACGATAAACCTCCTTATCCTTGTCATAACCAATTTCTTTCAGCTTAATAAATAATATTTATTAGAAACATTAACAGCTGTTATTAATAATTGTGGTGCAAAAGTTGATGACAAAATAAGTTCAGAAATTTTAGTCTTTTTTCTTTGACGGATTTTTAACACGATTTAATAATCTTATCTATGTATTGTTTATATGTAAGTACATTTAGAACATTTTACTGCGAGAATATTAAATCATCGTAATAATATTATGAAATATCATACTAATATTATAAACGCGAATGTTTGTATACATATTATATGGATGGATGAATGTATGGATGTTTCTTATTATTTCACGCAAAAACTATGCTACTGATTTCGATTAAACTACACGGGAATATGGATACCAAATGATCTATGGAAATACTTGATTATGTACGCGGGTTCGTCCGAAAATAGTCTAGCATTGTCAAGATCAAATCACTTTCAGATTTAATCGATAAATTGTCAATTATATACGCATATGTCTTCCATGATTCAAACAAGCTTGAAACACGTGAAAATATTCAAATTTCTCCGTATAATTAAAGTTATTAGATCAGTATTCCATCTGAGAGTTGCGTGTGATCTCCGATACGATCACGTTTTGTAGGTACGTGATACAAGAAATTTGCTAAATACGAAACATTACACGCAGTTTTACTTTTTATTTATGTGCGAGGTTAATTGTTAACTGCTAGGCCCGTGGTTATAGGTCAGCGGTTACTTTAATAGTTACCTATTAAAGTCTATTCTAGCTTTAGAAGTGAAGAATTATACATAGGTATATCTTATACTAGCCGCGCTCCACGGTTTCACCCGCGTGGCTCCGTTCCTCTTGGTCTTAGCGTGATAATAAATAGCCTTCCTCGATTAGTGGGCTATCTAACAGCGAATAATTTTTTCAAATCGGACTAGTTATTTCTGAGATTCGCGCGTTCAAACAAACAAACAAACTCTTCAGCTTTATAATATTAGTATAAATTATATTGTTTGTAATTTAAATGTAATGCTGTAATTTCCTATTATAAAAGGTACATGCATTGCATGTTTTTAATTATAAGCTAATGTAAAATAATAAAGACTGTATACTTTGTTAGAAATTCATAAATCCATACTTAATATTATAAATGCGAAAGTAACTCTGTCTGTCTGTCTAGTACTCAATCACGCCTTAACTACTGAACCAATTTGCATGAAATTTGGTATAGAGATATTTTGATACCCGAGAAAGGACATAGGCTACTTTTTACCCCGGGAAATAGGATAGTTTTTATCCCGGAAATCCCACGGGAACGGGAACTATATGCGGATTTTTCTTGGTTGCGCGGGCGAAGCTGCGGGTGGAAAGCTAGTAAACAAATAAATATTCATATATTTTTTTGGTGAAATTCGATAAAGAAAGCGTGAAAACGTTTTTTTTTTTAATTTCACTATCACTTCGATACCGTGTATAATTTTGGGGTTCAGTATACGAAATCTAATTCTACTAAAATTATGATAGACGATGTAAATTCACAAAATATTAGCACTTTATTTTTGAACAGGAGGTCGGTCAAATAGGTTCAGGATTCGCTACCAAATGGTATAGCAAATTTCAAGCAGATTCGATCACCCATTTTGCATGTAGGTAGTGTACAAACATCTTCATCAATCTATTATTATAAAGCTTTAGAGTTTGTTTGTTTGTTTGAACGCGCTAATCTCGGGAAATACTGGTCCAATTTTAAAAATTATTTCGGTGTTAGATAGTCCATTTATCAAGGAAGGCTATCATCTCGCTAAGACCAACAGGAGCGAAGCACTGCGGGTAAAACCGCGGTGCACAGCTTGTGTGTAATATGTATAATAGTAGAAATTTCCTCCAGCATCTCACTTCCACCTTGTTCCAGACAGTCAGACGGATATTGGACTTCTTCAAGATCCAGCTATGCACAATTGCCATATCCCTCACATTGTTCAACACCGTGCGACTGCCACGAGAAGCCTTCAAGTATGGAGACGTGCCATACCTGGCTGTCTATTCCGTGTGGCTGCTGGTTGTCGGTCTGCCAAGCATCATGCTGCAATTGGCAATGGGACAACTGAGTCAGCAAGATGCGGTCGGCGTGTGGAGAGCTGTTCCTATATTTAGAGGTAATTTTCTAGGAGTATTATGGGGATTAATTCAATAAATACCAAACTAAAATTGCTAATTAGTTAATTGAAGGTATTAGTAGCTCAAATACGACTTTTATTGACACAGTGTTAATAATGCTTTTTAAATCAATTTGCTATTTAAACAACGGATTATTAACAGTTGTACTTATTTTGTTGTTATTAAAACGAAATTGGATTTAAATCACTGTTTTTCTGCCATCAATTATCTTTAGTAGCATAATAATTGTACTTCAAATTATTTATTAGAATACTACTACGTATTAGACGCCAAGGATGATGGTGCTGGGCAAAACTCATACTAGTCTCCAACGCTTGACAACCTGCAACATAATAATATTATAATTATGATAAAGCTAACAATGTAATATGGTACATAAAATATATAAACTAATTTTTTGAACTGAAACTTCTTTACGCGCGTTGAGAGTAAAATTTCAAGGTCGCATCATAGCAATACCGTCACGTCATGGAGTATGACGATGATTTCTTGCCAAAGAAGTTTCACTTCTGACACGTGTGCTCGGCTCACACGCTCTATTTTAATTCCAGGTGTCGGTCACATCAAAGTGCTGACGTCATACCTCTGCTGCACTTACAACATGGTATATGTGGCCCTCTCCGCTGCGTACATGATATGGATCGGCAAAGGCTCGTTCCCTTTGAAGGACTGCACTAAGATACATTTGACTCCGGTATGTATTGAAGTTTGATTTGTTTTGTTAAACCTATTAAATTTAATTACTTAGTTTTTAAAAGTGTCTCTTCTGCACTTCCAAATATTACTTAGATCAATCTGAAAATCTGTACCTATATCTTAAAAAAAAAAACATTTTATAACCATAATATTATAAGAGTATAACTTCTATGAAAAAGTTCTCTTGTTTCCTATTATTTTAAATATTTTCTTACTGATAGGCTGATAGGTTGAATAATCAGAACTATCTAACCAATATTAGTAGTAGAGAGAGTGAATACACGTCAAAATATTTTGAATTCTAAAAAAGTAAAAATCCTGCAAAATTACGAATACCTGGCAACTGAATAATGCAATATTAATCCCGTTCAGGCTTTTAACTAAAAATATCACGAATGCCTTTCGTATGCGTATTTATTAATGCGGATTGCCAGAATTTGGCAGCAAATTAACACAAATAACAATAAATAATGCTCTTAATAATCATTTATCATTTTATCTGAATCAATAGTTGCAGTCGTTACATAAAATAACAGTGCGGTACATTATCAGGTTTTGGTGGAATGCTTGTACGAATATTACTTACTTATAATGTTTATTTTTCTTTGATTTCAGGATGGGTACGAGAACAAAATGAATGCGTCTGAGTGTTTTAAGTAAGTTTCCCATTCTTTAAAGTACTATTAATGAAAAAATTAAGAAGTTTTGGACATGCTTTTATTTCTTTACTTCTTACTTTTCCGGTTTCAGTAGTAGTAGAGTTTTTATAAATTAAAAATAAATTGAAATCGACCCTATATCTTTTTATATATCTTTATTTGAATAATACATTAAAATAAGCTGCTTTTACACATTACCTCTTTTATGAACATTTTTTTATTCTTAAGAAGAACTAAGTCTGTTTTCTATACATTCATAATGAATACAAAAATAATATCGTATTTCAATTTCAGTTCAACATTTCTGGCGCCGTTCACTGAACAACCTCAGTATCTGGGTGTAATGGCCATTTTGATATTCATTTTATGGTTCTTTGTGCCTCTTATGTGAGTATTATTGTAACTCTTATTAGGATACTAAAAATTTAACTTACCTGTAAAACAGAAACAAGTTAAATATGTCAATTCTGCTTTAGATTGAGGTAACTTGTTATTTGAAATCTATACTTTATATTATTGTTATGGTTATGAGTTATGACTGATGCAATTTTTAAATGATACTGCGGACCTATTGATATTCATTTTTGCCCCTAATGTATGCCATTTTATGAATACCTATTCACAACTTAACGGCTTGTTGCTGATTCTTTGTTAGAAAAATATGTACGCGTGCGAGTTAGTGTTTTCATATCGCCTACTCGACTGCTATAAACGAGTAGTTTCAAGTAGTTAAGGCCAGTTACACACAGTGCTTTGATAGCAGTTCTGTTACAGCTTAAAAGTAGATGCTATTATACCTAAAAAGATAAATTGACTGTTACATACATACAATTTTCGTTAAAAAGTTCGATATTAAAGTTTACTAATAGGTTGGAGTCAGGGAATACAACGTCTTCATGCAGCACGTAATGCTGTCAAAACTAGGTGCAGGTCCACACTGCGAGCCTAGCGCGGTTGCGACGGCGGGCGCGAAATATCAAACGTATGAAACGCGCCTTTGCGTCCACATTGAAATGACTATGTGCAGGTCCACACTGCGAGCCTAGCGCGGTTGCGATGGCGGGCGCGAAATATCAAACGTATGAAACGCGCCTTTGCGTCCACATTGAAATGACTATGGCGGAAGCCTAGTGCGACGGTAATGAGCGAGCCAGCGCGCGTAGTTTTCAAACTCTCCTATCCGCGCATTCTGGCCACACTACGGGCCTAGTCAGCAAGCGACCCAATGCGCGGACGGCGGGGGTATCAAACCAGTTCGGTCTTGTCGCTCGACTTCTTATATTATATCCTTTATTGTTTTTCGTAAAATAGCGGTAAATACTTAATTGTTGAAGTGAAACTTCTTTATTTATAAGTGCGATTCAATCTAAAACACTTATATACACCACAGTAATTTTGTAGGGTATAATCTCAATTCTTCATATAATATTCACCCGTTATTCCTCTGTTTTATTTATTTCGTGTACAACTTCTATAATGATCTCATCTCAAAATCGGACTGTCCAGTAAAAATAGCAAATCGTCCAAGGTTTGCAACACCCGAAAAACGTCGAACCGCTACTTGAGCTCGCGCGTCGGTGTGGCCACCGCGAGCGCCCGCTCGTCGCGCCCGCCTAGGCCGCCGCCACCGCGCATTCAGTGTGGACGCACACTACGAATGATGATGATTATATTTAGTACAAGACATAGATTTCAGACGTTCACGTCATGTGCAATTAGGCCTGCACAAAAATATTCATAGTAGTGTGTTGGTAGTTACAGACCATCGACCACGTGTGGTCGATGTTACAGACAGACTGATGATATTCCAAACAAAAAATGTCTCGACTGTTATACTTTAAAATTCCATTGCCCCTTCCATCCAAATATGCGTTAACAAAATATGAAACCAATACTCTTACCCTTGGCTCATTATCATAAATATTTACCCAATTACACGGCCAGTGTCATCCATGGTAGCGCTCTATAAACTGAAATATACGCGTACTCATTTTGCCAGCCATCAAATTATCATGCGGCAGGTTAAATATTTAAACTAAAATCAACTGTTATGAAGAGTTTATTAACATTATCGAGCGATTAAATGGGAATTTTCATAAACGTTCCACTGTATGTTGATCGGTTAATTTTGTTCGGTAAATGCGGTTGTTTATTGTAATTTAATTAAGTATTGTTATTTACTTTTAATGCTGCTGGTTTACAGTGCAAATTGGGATTTTTGATACAGGATATGATCGGTATATCTGAGTATTTATTTACTGTTTTGTATGGTAAAGTGTAAAGAGGATTCAAGAATTATTTTTCCAGTTCAAGAAAATATTTTTGACGTGACAACGTCTTATAATTCGATAGCCGGCTGCACGCACGAAAAAACATGACTCATGCGGCGTTACCTCGCGCTCTGAGGCGTTCCGGCTTGAAGTGCAAGCGAGAGCGCGGAACGAAGTGACAAAAAAGCACAATCGGCCGTTGTCACGTTCAACTATCGTCAGTAAACCGAATTTACAGACAACCAATTTTTTTTTAATCAGTACCACGCCTTTTAGAACTATCTAATTAACTTGTACTTGCAATTTTTTTAACGGGCTAATTACGTGACTAGCTTAACCACAGACATAGTCTTACATGCTTATTTTACATAATATGATGTATTATGAATATTAAAGTTATATTATTTAACACAGACATACATCCAGTCATAACTGCACAATTTCAATAATTCCTTTTTTTATATTGAACAAAAAATATTTAA
>CAJQZN010037708.1:0-55148 GCA_907164685.1 Colias eurytheme | reverse complement strand
GGAATTTTCTAGATCAGCACTTATCAATTTTAAGTGAAAATTTTATAGAATTGTATAGGTGTATGCATGTGCATTTAGAAATTGAGATGTTTTTAAGTTATTGTCAGTAAATGGATTAGTTTTTTATGAGCGAATATTTCCGTACCTAATATAATATTATTTTTATCGATGAACATGGTACCTGAATACCGCTAGTTTCCAGACACGAGAACTTTAGTTCCGTACTTTTGCGCTTTCGAAACGTTCCTTTATTTATTGGTTTATCCTTTCATTAATGTAATGAAGTCACTTGTCTGTTTAATTCAATCCATAATTTCTTGGTTACATAGCTTATATACTTGCGGTGTATATTATTGTATTACGGTATAATTGATTGATAGGAACTGTGTAACATTGATGGAATCTTCGTGTCTACAATACCTCATTAGTTGGACGTTGAATCGAGGAGTTCAAAATAAAATAAAGAGCTTTAAAGAAATAGATCCATTGGTTAGCCCGAGTGATGTATTGCACACTTTTCTTTGCAAATAAAAAGCCGCGTACATTAGTAATTTAATTGTTTTAGCATTTATATTATAGTAACATTTGATTTAATCGTACCTAGTCGTACGTAGTCATCCATACAATTTAATAATTAAAGCTTTAGCTTTGAATTATCATTCTTAATAATACCAAGAAAATCATTCTTTGATCTTTGAAAAATTTTAACTAGATAGGTCGGTATATTTAATTTAAGTGCTTCGTCTATATTTGAGTGTAAAAATGACAAATTGTGTATGATTAGCAAGGACCAGTATAGTTGCTATGAAATTGAAATATGAATTCATTATATTACGCAAATCTTATATATAAAATTCTCGTGTCACAATGTTAGTCTGCATACTCCTCCAAAACGGGTGGACCGATTCTCATAAAATTTTCTGTGCATATCGGGTAAGTCTGAGAATCGGCCAACATCTATTTTTCATATGTACCACGGGCGAAGCCGGGGCGGACCGCTAGTATATATATATATAATTAAACTTAGATATCTAATATACTTATTGAATAACATGTTAACAAAACATTTTTTTCTAATAATAATTGCGTTAGTAAAGGATCAAAGTGAATTACAGATTATCAGATACCTTAGAATCGTCTGTTTGAATTCATTTGCATGATGAAAGAAAAATTTGGGGCCATCAATAGAGCTATCCAATACATTAAGTTGAATGGAAATGATCTGTGTTTTTCCATATTCATTCCATTTTACAGATTATAATATTATTTGTTATGTTCAGAAGGTACCTATTGTATGAGAACTGTATTTAACAAATGATTTTATAGCGCATTATGGAATATTTTTCATGTATGAAAATTGAACGGGAATTGGAACTAATGTTATAAAGCTGCAGATATGAAGATGCTTAGGTATATAGAGCAGGCATTGGGTGGGTTAGCTTATTATAATATATTTAATTATACAACTTTTTATTTGACAGTGTCCCATACACTGTCAGATAAAAAGTACAACCACAGTACAACACTACTTCCTATTGGTATAAGGGCTCTATAATAATCAAGAAGATAATAATAATACACATTTTCCATAGATATTTTCCGTCAAACGAATTAAGTCTATTTGATGACAAACCACGTTATGAGACAAATAGTTCGATTATAAGCCACGAATAGCTCGGAGCATTGCTCAGATAAACGTAATAAAATTTCCTTAATCCCATTTGCAAAGATCTGGCTGAGCTGAGTAGAGACTGCTTTTTAGTCGACATTTTATTGCATTTCCATCGACCTTTAGCAATTTCAAAGGTTATATTTCAAGATTTAATTTTATCTTCAAACGATTTTAGTCTGATTGTGGTCTAAATGAAGGAAGATTTAGATTTAACTATCTAGTCTAAGGAGTTTAATTTGTAAACTATGAAAAGTACTCTATATTTTTTATTTTTGAATTCTCAAGAGAGAAAACTACTTTACAATGAAGTAACTAGATTTATAATGTTAATTTTTTAAATTAATTTATTCCATCGTTACAAGCATACAAATAGTTCAGCAGTATCAGTATATTAGTCCTGAGAAAATCGACACATCAGTCAACTGCGATTGAGAGTTGAGACTAACCAACTGCGCAAGAGATATTATATTATAATCCACAAATTTATTATGCGTACAAACACAATGTCTATTCGATGTCTCTCATATTATGGCGATGGGTCGGAATACCGACACGCAGTATTCATAATAATATGGACATTACAATTTTTGGAGTCACGAGAGTTCCGTGTAATACCTTCCTATATTATCTGCCATACAAAATGCTTTATCAGATTCACTGTCTGGATGGAGAAAAGAGTAAAAGGAAATGTATTTTCCGATGAATGATTTCATCGAGAAAGAAAAAGATTTAAAAAAAAATATCAGGCCAGTGTTTAGTCCATTGTAAATTTAGGATGTATCATATACCTAGGTTGTTATGTAACACATTACGCTTAACGTGAGAATAAATCGTGCTACAAATTTTACGGTTGTCGCTTTAATTGGGCCGCTGTGTAAGGTTTGTTTGGACCTTTATTTCATTTACAGTGTATTTAAAACGGGTTTTTGTTACGAGGGACAATGCTTCTGGCGACCGGGTATCGTTTTTAGTAGTAAACAAGATGGTGCTAAATTGAAAGTTTATTAATGTTTGCATTTCGACGTTTTTTAATTAAAAAGTTGTCATTTTACACGAACTTTTTTTAATGGTTCGATTGTGTAAGGTCGGAAGCGTCAGTGATGATAACAATTGAAAGATAAGTATTGTTTTTTGAACCCGTAAGATTTTTTCCTTTTTTATGGCAGCGCAAGCGTAGGAGCCCAGTGAAATCATGAATATTTCAAGATTTTTGTGTAATGCTTTATAAGAATTACAAATATAGATAGCTACCTAAGATAGCTACGTAGATATTTATAAGAAAACGGTTCATAACGGTACAAAATTCAACGGTTAATTTAAATATAAGTTTTGGACTTGCGCTATCACTCACGTAGTGCAGAATTTTTCAGCACAGCTTATTTATTTTTCACGCCATTATTATACACAAAAATAAAGGTAAGGTACGTGTTTTTACTTAAACTTCTCTTAAATCTAAATACATCATGCATTTGTCTTAAGCGTCGAACGGTCTTGCGTCGAATCTAAATTCGCGCCTTGAGACTGGAATAAATTCTCGGAGACCAAAAAAGCTTAGCCGCCCGGCACCGGATTTAAGATCAATTCATCTTGTCGTTTGTGCTCAATAAATCAACACAAATCCACAGCATTTGGTATAATGCAATGCACGGTTTTCTGTAGTACGTATGGTCTTTTTCTCTTTGATAATGACTCCAAGCAATAAAAGGACTGTGAACTTCTAGTGTAAGTGGGAGAAACAACACAGATATTAGTCAAGTACACTTTTACCTAGTAGAATATTTTCTAACATGCTTTGTTTTAAATGTATTTTATGCATAGGTATACTTATCTAATGCTGCGAGAGCAGTGGTGGCTCAGTGGTGGGACCTCGGACTTCGAATCGATAAGTCCGGGGTTCGAGACCGGGCGAGCGCGCAGGAAATAAATTGATTTTTCAATTTATCTGCGCATGTTGTAACATCACCACTGCTCGAACGGTGAAGGAAAACATCGTGAGGAAACCCACATGTCGAAGAATCAAAATTTCGACGATAATTATGTGTCATCCGCCAACCCGCACTTGGCCAGCGTGGTGGATTATGGCCTGTACCCTCATAGGAGGCCCGTGTCCCAGCAGTGGGAACATATATGGGCTGATGATGATGATGATGATGATGATACTTATCTAAATGAATATACATACTATATAAATATCCTTATAGTACATTCGTTTCCCAATAAATATATATTACTAGCGGTCCGCCCTGGCTTCGCCCGTGGTACATATGAAAAATAGATGTTGGCCGATTCTCAGACTTACCCGATATGCACAGAAAATTTCATGAGAATCGGTCCACCCGTTTCGGAGGAGTATGCAGACTAACATTGTGACACGAGAATTTTATATATAAGAGATTATGAATATGCAGTCTAATTTATAGATACTAAATCGTTCAATGAGTGAATGCTAAGAGTGAATGAACTAATGATATAAAAGTTCAGGTTTGCTGAATCCACAAAAATACTATTTTATTTTTTAATTTAGTTAGGTATGGCAAAAAGTTTATGTCATAAATTCAAAATTTCTCGCACATGTGAAACTTTGCATTCATTATATTCATTAATCATTTCAAATACACTCAAAGTTAAATAGGTCAAAGGAACCTTGAACGAACGAAATAATTAGCGTTTTAACTGTACCAGATCTTTTATTCAAATAGAAATATTAAATTTAAACTAACGAATTTTTGTTTGTTCTATTCAAAGCAAAATGCGAATTTTTGAACGTTTACTTTTTAAAAGGTTTTATCAACATTAAAATGGTACAAAAATTAACGTACCCAATAAATGATAATAATAAAAATACTAAATAATAAATATCCACGGTTTTGTTATTTTTCTGAATGGCAGATGAATTGGTATCTTTTGCTCTTAATAGCTACAAATATTTATAAAAAGGCAACAATATAATAAAAAGCGGCGGATGATGATTTAAACTACATAGATTTGGGCGAAGATTGGCACAAATTTTTTAAGTTTCTTTTACAAAGATATTAGGGTCCGTTTGATCATCGACAACATAGTAGGATGTTGTGTAAAAATAATGATCTAATTTATTTAATCGAAGTAAAAGAATGAACGAACCTATACTATAGAAGAACTTTTAAAAAATCCATTAGCTATAAATCGCTTCATGTTAAAGCAGATTTCATTGTTTATAAAAATATTCTTCATAAATATTTCTGGTATCAATATAATAATATACGCGGCTTGTGTAAAAAGTTTTATTTTTCACATTGATTTAAAATTGCTTTATGCTATATTATTATAAAGTGCAAACGTATTACAGTCTGGCCAGTCTAAGCTGAACCTAGTAAAGTGCGGCAAATTTAAAAAAACATGGACCTGTAACATCGGCTTTAGTAGTAAAAAAACATTTTGAAACTTTTGATATTCATAAAGGTGATCATAGTGCCTATATATAGGTACATTACGTACACAACACAGCAGGATTTAAACGTTATTAAAGCAAATGATTTGAACCAAGATTTGAACCGTTTTCAACAAAACTGACAACTAACTACGCAGAAACGCCATGATGACATTCCATAGTGTGGCCGCTACATAAAACACTAGGTTCAGCTTTGGCTGGTCAGACTTTAAACACGTTTGAAATAGAGCTACAGTAATTTTTACTGGGAGAAATTGCTCAAGTAAACATAATTTCAGAACGACTCAATACGTACATGCTCTCATAAACACAATCATTAAAAAACTCAAACCTGACTGGGTTTTATACTTCGAGGTTTTTCGTTCCTAAAATGCATTTCACTTGACAGATTTTGTTTTTTATATTTGTTTAAGCGTTCTAAGAGTTCTAACACGAACGGCAAGGTGCGAACGGCAGAGGCTACTTCAGCCGTCGCCACATGTCGGCGGCAGTCGGTGGCACGTCGGCGGCAGCAGTTAATATTATGTCGACAATCAATATGTTGCCGTCAACACAAAACTGCAAGCGTCACCACTTGTCGACGGCAAACGTCGACATGTGGCGACGGCTGAAGTAGCCTCTGCCGTTCACAACTTGCCGTTCGTGTGTTAGAACTCTAGTGTTTGATTTTATAAAATAAAATCTTAAAAATATGTTCTATATATATGTTGTTCTGATATAGCTCAAAGATTAATAAAAATAACTGTTCTTTACCTTTATATTTTATTGTTTCCAAATTATATAGTCGTCTCAGTAATAACATTCGCATATCCTATATGAACTATACTTGAATAATGAAAAGTAAAGTAATTTAAAAATATATCAACCCATCCCATACAGTGCCTTCTAATACCCGTATAGGTAAGAAAATTCAAGTCACGTGTACAAAAGGAGTTAAGGTACCTTCTGTTATCTAAATTAAATTTATTTCCAGCAAAGACTAACTGCTAGAATACTAACTCTAAATGAAACTAACAACTCGCTCCCGGTTCACGTCAAAGACGAAAATGTTTCATATACAAATAAAAATAGTTAGATACTATTCTAAAGTTTATAGGTATTTAAGTATGTTTCGTTATATTAATGTAGCTTTGCGAAACATCTTTATGAATATTTTGGTCTGAAGCTATTTAATATGTTTAGCTGCTTGCACACGAAAAGAGTAAATTTTTTTCGGCCCATTCTCCGTCTAATGAAATGAATAGAGATAAAGCACGTAGTCTCCAATAGGTATATGCGGAAGGAAAGGGTTAACATTCTGAGTTCGATCTCTTGTTTCGGGGTATTTTTTTATATTAAGTATTATCTACCATTGTAGAATTTATGCACTAGATGGATAGTTCCGTTTCTAGTTTGCTAGTAAGTAATAAATTAGTAGTTACGTAGTAACTATGCAGTAATAGGTAATTTTTTTTCTGAATTAATATTAAAATATTAAAAACCCAGTTTGTCTCCTTGATGACCAGAGGCCAGAGGATAATTTTCTTGCGGAAAAACGTTGAAAAAGAATTTGTAAAGTGTTCGGTCTTTACTTTGATAAAGAGTCAATTTTATTAATGCTCTGGGTTCTTCTTCAGATTGGAACTCATTGAATTTGTTATTTAACATTCCATTAAGTAATCAGGTTACTTTAAGTTTCTAGAACATGCACCTAGGCTGTTTTTCATGATATAATTTATGAAACATGATATTAATATTAACTACCTATATAGAAACGATACTAATAAATCTTAAGATTGTACGCAATATTTTTTGAAGGAAAATTGTAATTTATTATTTAGATTAATTCTTGTTATAACAAAAGTGTGATTACAATTGTCTTAAAATTCTATCTATTCTTACACATAATAAAAAAAAAAAAATTATCTCCTAAGAATACACGTCGAAAACCGAATAAATAAAGTTCCCGCTAAATCAGATTTATCAGTACACTGAACTAATCATGTTAGCGCCAAAGATTTCTTATGTAACGCTACGTTCATTTTCTTTGAACAACGGTACTTAATAAAACATATGTAGAGACATCATTCAGATATTGGAACGAAATACAGAACAATCTACACATGAAGAATCTGGGGCCTTAGACAAAGTAATAATTAAAAAACGATAACGAAGTTAGAAAAGGAAAAATGTATGGGATTGACATTAGATAGACCACGTGATCTAACGCGGCGTATGTCAATCCCATACATTTTTGCCTTTTCTAACTTCGTTATCGTTTTTTAATTGTTACTTTGTCTAAGGCCCCTGGTATACCTAAGAATATTGAGTAATTAAAAAAAAGAGACTTGAAATATACTTTGGAGTTAAAGATCTTGTTTGTCCTTTTTCTTTCTGTTGTAGTCTATACTTTGGCTGAAATAGTGTTTGTATTACAATTTGAAGTCATAATATGTACGTTTTTTATCTGGGAATTAAGCGAGCGACAGACGTACAAAGTTCCGAATATACAAAACTGTGATAAGGCCGATACTTATGTACGGCTGCGAAACCTGGACGCTCACCCAAAAGGAAGAAATGAAACTCCTCGTAACGGAACGCAAAGTACTCCGAAAAATACTAGGCCCGATCCGCTCAGGTGACGACAGATGGAGAGTGAGAACAAATAAGGAGCTAGAGACACTTTTCGACGAACCGAACATCTTAGGAGAGGTGAAAGCGCACATGCTACGATGGTTAGGCCACGTAATGCGAATGGAAGATGATCGTGCTGCTAAGCGGGCTTACTTGGGACTTCCTTCAGGCCGCCGGCCAGTCGGCCGCCCTAAGTATCGCTGGGCAGACCAAGTAACCAACGATCTAGTGGCACTGCACAGAAGAGACTGGGAAAACATCGCTCCGTGCCGGGATAAGTGGCGTCTCTTGCTGTCGGAGGCCAAGACCCACTTTGGGGTCACCGCGCCAGATAGTAAGTAAGTAAGTAAGCGAGCGAAATTACGAACAATATAAATCATAATGTATTGTGCATAATATTCATTCTTTGTATAAAGCTTATATGTACATTGAATAGAAATGAAACTGACTTCGCCTGACCATGTTCTCACCCAAGAATCTATTTTTAAAATAGAAGCCAAATCTTTGGTTAAGGAAAAAAGAAAACAAGTAAGAGATTTGAGGTAAAGGTAAGATAATCTTTAGTAATAAAACAGGTAAATCGCGTTCTCTGACCCTTTCGTGATGGAATGATATAACAATTGTAACGAAGATTTCCGTGGCTAATCTTTATAAATTACACTGCATTAAAATGAGTTTAATCTTAATGTAATCTACCTTTGTTTTCCTGTAAAAACAATCTCAAATATTTTACTATCCGAAAGTTAAAGCTTACAAATGTCGAAATAGTTTTTACTATTATGATCAAAACTCGTTGTTTGTACATGTATGTAATTACATATCGGACAGGCAACAAAGTTCAAATTCTATTTTGATCTCTGACTACAATTAATTGACGAAATGTTTATTGGAAATAGCTAATACCCTCGATACATATTGGAGAACATTGTAATTAAAAAGACCGCCTTTTGTAAACAATATGCCGATACCAGACATTTGGTATTTTTGTTTGTGTATAAATAGAACGAACTCATTTATTATATTTTGAGTAATTTACTGATTGACTTCTTGTATATTTTGTTACCGGATCTACCCAATAGATAAACTCAGCCAATGTATATCAAACTACTACAAATACTATTTCCTGATATCGGATATTACATTTAAAGCATAATATTATTAATACGAGGAAATTAGACGGGAATATATGTGATCTTATTTCAATCAAATCTATATTTACATGATATCAAATGAAGATTCATCGATGCTTTGATACAGATACGGATGTATTTAGTTTTGGTGCCTGGTTATATAAACAAGCTCGTAACAAGATAACACGATGAATCAAACCGAATGGAGAAGTATCTACAGCGTTATTGGCTGGATTATTCAGGATTAACTGAAGTGAGTTTGAAACATGCATTGGATTGTGTGCAGGTAATTTGCCAAACGGTAAAGTAAAACATCGAAAAGAAACCGGCATGAGAGTAATTCGTTAAAGTTCTACATGTGACATTTGGCAACTCTCACTTGGACAGTATGGTCGATTGTGACCAATTCTCTGATAACTTATAATGTCCCGTGTTTCTGCAGTGGATACAGAAGAAGGTCTGTTATAGAATTTAAATAATAGTACAATTACTATGATAATTTGACCTGGACTCTATTTCCATTGTATATCAGATTAAAGAATTCTTTTGAAATTGATAATATGCCTCTTTGTTAAAAATTTCCTATACCATTTATATTATACGCTTTCCGCGCTAAATGGACATAACATTTGCAATCAGCAATTTTTGTTCATCCCTCTAAAGCGAAGAAAAGCTTTCTTTTACCAGATTGAATACATTTCTATACAAAGGATGAGCATTTATTTCAATTTTCTACTAAAAGAGCGATGTCTATTGTATCAAAGCTTATAAATTGATTGGGATTACGAGGCTAAGGGGCTTAGCGGGCTTCTATTTACTAATGCCGGGATAAAACTGTTATTTTGTTTCATAATCTTCATTCAATTGATTTGATTCAGACGTTTCCGTCGTATATAAGTGTAGAAGGACAGAATCACAGCTTCGGTAATTCACAGTATTGATAAATTGATTGTTAATAGATTGATGTGTAGTAATAGAATACAATAATTGACTATTTAACAAGAAATTTAATATGAATTTAAAAACTCCCTGACATCTTTTTGTGTAGGCTGCTGATCCTTTATTTAAATCTTATTTCTTTTTCGTTTTTTATTAATTATGTATTATTATGTATTATACCAACGACAAAAAAATGATGTAAAAACTTAGATCAAGTAAAAATAATAATCAAAAGCATTGATATAGAATTATTTTATTTTATCACAAATGAAAATACTAATTTTATCGTCAATTTTTTTGTTCTTACAGAATCGTGGAAAATTACTTAAATAACCAAATATTTGAAGTAAAAAATCCAACCCCTAAAAGCTCTAAATCTATACATGGTTCATTGTAAAAAAGACCTTTTATGCCCTGTTGAATATAAATAAAGTAACTAACGAATGCTTTCTGCTACTTTATTACCAGCGTGACCTGCCGTGGCTCCAGCTTTTTACAATGTAACAGCTGGCCTTTATTTTAACGTGGAGTTGGATTTAGCGTGACATCAAATCACTGTGAACCGAGTTGTACAGCTAAAGGATGAACAATTCTGGGTAATGTATGGACGACAGTTTGAACAATATTCTGTGTTGAAAATTATAAAAATATATCCATTGTTAGGTACTGTGATTCAGCTAACAATAGGATCGATCCTGCAGCATTTTGTGTGAAATGAATTAAATTTAAAGCCGTTTGTTTTTATATTATGAACTGAATTATAAATTAAATTTTACATTCTTATTTAATTACCTTACCGACAGCTCGATACCAATTATTGTATTGCTTCCATATTAAATTATGGTTTTGGAATACCTATAAAGCTAGTGCAATAAAAAAATATTTAAAAATAAGAGACTAAAAATGCTGCAAAATTAAGGTTTTATGAAGGTTGTTTGCAGTTAGAATTACCACGTATATACGTTTAAAAAGTTAATTAACTTTAAATTCTAATTTGCGATTCTATTCATTTTTTTCTCGAAATAGGTCAAACTTTGTTCAATTTTCAGGTGCAATTATTAAAACTATGATTTTAAATCTTTGCTTTTTCATTTCGTTTTTCATCATCAAAAACAGTCTTGCAACAGAAATGTAAAATAATGATAAAGTTAAAAACACTTTCTACAAACAAAAAGGGACTTTTGGCTTACAATCGCGGAAGGGCTCGTAGATTTTCGTAATTATGAACAGTGGTTTTTAAAATTGGGTCAAAAGAAAACTAAGAGACACAAGAAAAAGAATAAGTAAAAAAAATATCCTAATAAATAATCTGGATGCCATCTTACATATTTTTTGTTAAAACACATTTTTATTGATAATGGTATCATTTCTCAGTTTTTCGTGAAATATTATGCTTTTTATAGATGGGGTTAATATTTTAAGTCATGGGGGACTTCGAAGAGATTGTTACGGAAGCAAAACGTAATAATAATAAATAAAAACAAAAATATTTGACATGACCTTATTTCATGTCTTTTTTGTATATTATACACGTTTGGGAAATATATTTTGAAATATATTTCTTTATAAGATAATTATAAGATAAAAGCTTATTGTTTTATGGTTTTAAGCGTATTAGGGTAGTTGGACATTTGCCTCGAATATGCAATGAATACTACATCAGAAATATAGGGAAAACAGTCAAAAGGTACAGAGGGAATTAACTAGGCACTAATCTTTATTCTAATATGAACCGTATGCAGATCTTTTAGAAATTCAAATATACTTCAAACGTTATTAGTTCTGAAATCAAAATAGAGTTAAAAGTTAGTGTACTTACGGATTGACTCAAGGAGCTGAATAGTTATAGTACCGATATTAATCCTAGTTATTTATTCTGTATTCGTCAAAGAACTCGGTCAATTAACAAGCCCCATTGGCAGATCTTCAATTTATCTTCGACACGCTGAAATGTAGCTTCATTCCACCGTGAAATAGCCTCTTAATTATTAACCGGCAAATTTTTACACTTCTTCATGAACTACGGTTGTTTTTAAGACATTTTTGGTCGTTAACCATAATTAAATAAAATACGATATATTTAACGGTTTCTATTTTGTACATGAAAATGTTGATAAATGTTTTAAAATAAAATGTTTAAAACCATAGGAATTCTTTCCACTTTCAATTTAAGTCGAGTGAAAGTTGTTATTTGCATGAAAAAACATGAAGTATTATTTTTTCCACCCATACAGTATATAGAGCATTTTCTGTTTCTACTGCCCTTTCGCCACTAATTCAAAAGGCACACAATTATTCTATTTAATTCCGGTCGTTGCTCTACTCATTAAAATTTCCTTTTCAGGTCGACTAGAAGCATCATTTATGATTTTACATCAAAGTATAATAAAACTGGAAACTATTGCAAAAATTAATGTCAGTTAAGTACGCTCCGACAGTTACAAGGTTTAAAGTAATTGGACTTGTAAGACCCAAGCGATTCAGCTTTCTTTTAAGGAGACGCGACTCGCGTCACTAGGGCGAAAAAAATTAAGTATAATTGCTAGAACTTCACTGTGTCTCTCCTAACGATTTAACGTGACATTATTTTTATCTTTACTTATTGTATGAGTAAGTAATGAAAAAGATTTGAACTGCGTGATCGACGCGCTTAACATGTATGTGATGCTAATGTTAAAATATGTATGGAATATGGATAATATAAATCTATGTACGTAAAGCAAATTTTATTATGCCATGTTTAATGTGACATAAAATGATGATTAATTATAATCCTTCCAATAGTGAGCATTGGTTATCAGAACTCCGAAATCTGTAGTTAATTATTTCGTCAAAATTTTCCCTAGTGTAAACAAACGAACATAACTGCCAAATCCCATTTCACGTCAGGATACTTCAAAACTAATTTAAAACTAAATCAAATTTGTATTAGGCGGCAATAAACGGCTTAATAAAGAGTATTCCTAGTTGGGTTTGGATGATTATCAAGAGGGTGGCATCAATAAACTTCTTGGCATACAAAAGTCGTTCCGGGCATGTGCTCTGTAGTTCGGACCATTAGAGAGTTAACAGTACAATCTATTTAGTACATACTGTGACAGACACTTCCAATGAATAAGATTATACTTAAAACAACTTTATTTGATAATAATATGGCCATAATATACTTAGAAAAAAGTAACACTTCTATATATATAAAACTCAAAGGTGACTGATATAGTGATCTATCAGCGCACAGCCCAAACCACTGGACGTATCGGGCTGAAAGGAGACGATTTTTTTTGTTTGGAGAATAGGCCCACCTCAATTTCTTAGCGTATATTAATGAAATGTGTGTTAATTTGTTCCTTGAAGTCCCCAGATTACAGTGGTGACATTATTTTTACATGTTTTAACCGGAATCCTTAGAAACACGATGTGCAAACATTTACCTCATTCCTACATAAAAACTAACTGATAATGAGCGATTTGTCTTGTGTGACCCATCCGAATCATTGGGTATAATATATTTTAATGAATGAATAAATAAATATTAGAAAACATCACATACATTGTCACGATTCCAAGCTCGGAAATCGGAAACAGCGAAGTTACCACAAACACAGAGACCCGATTTGGTTATAAATAGTATAGAAAATAAGTGATATAAGTGTGTGTACCTCAAGTTTCTGGACCTTATGCGATTTTAGCGAATGGGAAAACTGATTAAATAAGAAATTATTAGTTAAGTAGGTAGGTAGGTACGTGATTTATGACTAGGAGTAGGTACATAATATTAGGATATAGGTAGCCATTTGCACAGCTATGCTATTATTCATGTTCTATTGTAATATTAAACGCTCTTAAGTTGTAGCAATTACATTTTAAAATAGGAAATAAAAACATTGTTTATGTTAAAAACATTACAACTACGACAGGAAGAATCTGACGTCTATCAAAGCAGCCAATAGATGTAACGTTTCGTTACACGGATTTTTTTAGCTTAGTAGAAACAAATTGTTTTATTTGATTAATTACAGGATTTAAAATCGCTATCAATCACATTCTTCCATATAAATAGGAATAAAAACAGTTTCTAAAGTGATTTGTTTAAGGCAGTTTTTTTTCGCTTTTTGGTTTTATTTTCATTCTATCGATAAAAACGTTTCGTTCCAGTTATTTTTAATGTTGGCCATTGTTCTTGGTTTCTAGACAGCACTACAGCAGGGATGATATCAAAATAAAGCTTTTTAATTCGATTTCATGATTCCGGTTTCGTTTGTAAAACAACGAAGCTTCAAAATTCATAATATAATTTTATATTTTTACACGTTTTTTTTTATTACTATACGTTACCGAGTCTTGGTGGGCCCACAAAAAATAGTCTCCTTTGGCATTCAGTTAGATGTCATAACGAAGGCGTCCCCTAAGAAAGGATTTTAGGAAATTCATCCCCTAAAGGGGTAAAATAGGGGATAAAATTTGTAGGAAACTTTTTATTCCTTGGATGTATTTGCATGAAATTGGGCATGTAGATAGATCTTATGACGTAGGCGTCCGGTAAGCCGCGGGCGGAAAGCTAGTTTTTCAATAAATCGATGGCTGATGATGAAATAATAATATTTTACGTTTTTGTTTAATATTATGTTGATAATGAATGATACATGTATGTAAAATAGGTTATTATCAAAGACATCTTCTATAAATTTGCCTGTATAAATAAAATATAGTACTAATATAGAGGGGTAAGCGTCTAGTTTACTTAGTTGTTTGATTCACGCTCTGTTGAACGCAGAAACCTAGTGTTTGCGGTCCTTTATTTAACTTATAACTACTCCCCTATACACTGGACATCTGACAAATCAGTTTAACGGATTGTTGAGAATTAAATAAAAAGCTGAGATTGAGAATTTTTTAACGAATCTTTGATAAACAACGACAAAAGAACTACACGTTAAGATTACAATTAATTTATTACTTGTGTTTAATAATAATTAGTGATGTCAATAATGATTATTTGCAAATTAGGTACTGCATTTTGAATTAAGAATCGAAACATATTTGAATATATTAGAGATAACTTATAGGTGTTAGGTAAAAAAAGAAGATAAATTAATCGTCAATTTTTCAAGCTAATCCAGCAAAGTAAATTGACTGTCAATCATCGACAAAAATGTTGATAAGCTATATACCTATAGATAACGCTGTTATAATTCGGGTTCAAGAATATTTTCTTCTCATGACAAAACATCGCTATTCAAGCCACGCCATCATATAACACAAGAGTGCCTCTCAAGTACTTCGTCCTTAGAATTCCTTACCCTACTATATTCGCAATCTTTCCTCGCAACGATATTATTTCTAAGGCCTTTATCTTATCCGGCCTGACGCTTTCTACATTTAAAATATCCTTTATTTATGTAACCTCTATATCACAGCTTCTGAGATCGGTGTACGATTGTTCAATAATTTATAGTTATGTATTCAGTTAGGGTTTTTCTTTATCGTACCTGCGATTTTGGATTATACCTGGGACAAATGTATGGGAGTGTATATTTGCGATTGGATTGCAGACTTCAGATCTAGAAGATTCGAATAGTATTTCTTATTGATACGTCGTGAAGATCGCTTTTATTACAACAGTATTTCAGTCACGTTTTATTTACCTTTGAATAAGTTATATGGTGTGTATTGTCTATTACTTACTCATACTTATACGGAATATCATAGAGTTTTATTAACCTGATCATTTGACAATATTAACAGCTATCGACGAGATAACTTAACCTGATTTGTTATTAATATTTGAAAAAAATATCAAGGATTTTAAATAAAAACATAGGCTTTTCAATCAAAAGCTAGATAACGAGTCCACTACCTCTTATTCTATACTTGACTCCCTCATTTAATTATGCTTTTTTGGTACAAAGCGAAGCCTACTTGACCAATATAAATTCAATTAAAAAAAGAAATATTTCATTTCTATACTATCAAGGGTGGAAATTTTCTGATCTTAATTGCTGATTAATAAAAAAAAAGAATTTAATTATATTCTCAATTCGGAAATTTATCGAGAATCTCGAATAAAGGCCAAATGGAAATATTGGGACATTATTACATTTAATTATATAAATTTTAAAGACTTTTAGATGTTTGTTTTTTTATTTCAAACTTTGATTACTGAGTTGTTGATTTTACCCGATGAAAAAGAGGAACTGCAGAGTTTGCTATCAAATTTGGTACCTTGAAAAGTTACACTTACCATGCACTTGCATAAAATGTCATTTTTAATTTAGTTATAATATTTGTTTCGTTCTTTCATAAACAAATTGAATAAACATTACTCAAATCTAATTCCAGTCTAGAATTTTCGATTACAATTATCTCGTTCGTGCCTAGCGCAGTTGCGTGTTTGAAGTAGATTGAAATAATTATAACCATTCTTGTAACGGTATTCTGAATGTAATCTTGAAAACCACTGCAATAGTCTTGACCTAGTTTACTAATTACCTGAGACCTTAGTAAAGGGAGTATAAAATCCTTAAATGGGTGTTACAAACCCGCATACGGCAAGCCAAGTCGAACTTTTAGTACGAAACTAAAACTATCGTAGAGGTATTATAAGAGAGGGCTTTAAAGGCTTAGAAATTACCTCACCTTGATTTTGACTTAAAAGTGTTACCTAACTAGAATTTTGCAGAAGGTATTAACCATATAAGAAAATATTTCACGAGTATTTTGAATATTTAGTTTGTTCGTTTTGTATTGTGTGCGGTTGGAAAACTATTTAATCAACCCTTCAAACTATTACTGAATATTAATAACTTGGTTTTAATGAAGAAAGCGAGTGAGTTCAACGGTTTCGACATTAACTATGAATGACGTATTCCTTTGTGAAGTCTCGGATTCCCAAATTCATCCAACAGTTTCTGTAAATATTTAATAAGCCATAGCTTCTATTTAAAAGCGTTCATAGTTTGTTCGAAGCATGAAAATATTACATTGCAATACATATTGATTGCGATTCCTTTATTGCACAAAAGCTTTTCTGGAAGAAACTGCTCTAAAACAATAAGTTGACTAGTTGCAGTTTTAAGTTATTTATGTGTTGTTATTTTTGTTTTATGTAGGATATGAATTTGATATCAAATGATCATGTTATTCTCTTTATTCTATACCTATATATAAGTCTTTTACAAGGTAGGAAAGCGGGTAGTTTTCCGCTTGTTATTCAGTGACAAACTCCACTAGCAACTATCTACGCCAGTATACCGAAGTTTAAGAGGAAGTAGAGATCCAAGATAGCCACGGATTTATATGTAGAAAACCCGGGTGTACATCAATAAGTTGTACCAAATTATACAAGATTGGCATACATCTCGAATAAAGTACATAAAACATCCTAATAATAATTGGAAGCAGACTGTAGCCAAATCCATTAAATCCTATTGTCTTCACTACTGTTTTAGCCCTCGCATATATAAATGTGTCATACTAAACATAATTTTGGCGAAACTGTTCCGAGCTGACCAATATATACATCAAGCATAGACTAAAACTCTCTGGTGCAATTGTTATTGCGAATAATGGATGATATTAAAATTAACCCTGTCAGTGTGTTAAATTTGATCAATGATCAAGTAATATAATTACAGGTTTTATACATGATATAGCTCATGTGAAGCAATCACGACTCACACATTATTTGCTGATGAGACAGGACACATTGCCCCCGATTTTAATAAATTTTCATGCATAATGGTCGATGGCGATGAAATTCCATCAGTCAATAATCAACAGGTGAATTTAATAAATTACACATATATCCACACTCCTTAATTGGGGTATTGGAAGGAAAAAATCCAATATTTTCTTCAACAAAAGCTGCTATTAAATACAGAATAAAAATGCTGGTGTTTATTTAAAAATATCGTAAATAAGGTTCATATCTAAAACGGTTATATCTAAAACCCAATAAGGTTCATATCTAAAACGGTTCAACTAAACCTATCGATAAATCAAATAATTCAATAATTATAAACCAAGGATAGAACTTAAGTGAATTATAAATAGTAAATCAAATCCATTAGGAAATCCCTATTCAGTAATCATCCGGTCCCGGAGGTCATCTATAACTTATTTGATTAAAATCGACTTTATAATTTATGGTATTTAGCCGCGCAGTTTCCCAGCGGAGTGTGACGGGTCAAAATATTTTAGAAGTGTAACTGTTTAAATTTTGTATAAGCCAATTTGGATATCGCTTAATTTAAACGTCTGGCAATATTAATAGCTCTTTATTATATTTTGATTGGCTATTAGAATGGAGACCAAATAATGGAGAAGAGGAATTGAAACATAAACTAAGTTAACATAAATATCTGTATGGACGATAGGAAGATATAACTATGACAAAGGGTAATATTGTAAAATAAGTGTGATAAGTATTGAAATAAAATTATAATTATTGTAAATAAATTTTATGTGTGTATTATGAAAATAGGGTAGGTGAAACAGATGGTAAATTCTTACAATTTTGCGTACTTAGTCTTAATGAATTCGACATAGTCTGTTGTGTCTTTCATGAATGACTTATAATTTCTTTATTTAACCTGCTAATTAGTTGTTACCTTGCTGTAAATACTTTTTATAATCATTAGAGCTAGGCGAAACTGGTTATGTGAAAAGATAGTAAGAGATAAGTCTAAAGGAATTCTATCTATAGGCTATTTAAATCATCGAACCCGCATAAAACTTTCAGCATCGTCCTTCGTAAATGTTAACATAATAGTTTGATTAAAATTCTGATATCCTTTATAAATCTTTGTAACAACTTACCAATCAGAAATAGCAATGTTCGAAATTGTTCCTCGAGCACAGATGTTCTAAATAGCGTGATATTGAAGCATGATAGTGCATTATCCGGGCAAAGTGTCATTACTGCTCGTTCTATATATTTTACAGAAACTGAGTCATGCAATTACGTATTTAAGCCGTTTTGTGAAATATGTAGCTTTAGTTTAATAATAACAATAGCTTTGTATATTCTATTCAAGGAGGTGTTCGATATTACCTATACCTAAGATACGTTTCACAAAGTCGTAATTTTCATTGTAAGCACAACAATTAAAATAAAATTATAAACACACATCTACATTATAGACATTTATGTTGCAAACAATGATTTATCCATTATTTCTATAATTTTAAATTCAAATATAAGATTTGCTGTTATGGAGATTGAAGAAACAATGAACTAAAGTGTATTGGTAAACATTTCGAATTTTCTCATAATATCACCTATTCCACATTCTAAGGTCTACAATAAAGGATAATCTTCCAGGAACTGAATGTTTCCATATGAAAATAAATTATGTGATCAGAACTAACCTAAACAAAAATAATCGAAGATTTATTATCTTGATTTTTTTTAATTAACACATTATAACCTACCGAATACCCGCGGCCCCGTCAATAAAGCGGCACGGCGGAACACAGTGGAGTTTAGTCGGTAGGACCCTGCACTCAGCAGGGTGAGTCCGACATAACCCAGGGCTCTTCCCCCGAGTGCCCTAGGTATGCCTAAATGCATTCTCCACTATAAAAAAAAAGTTTATCTATAAATATTATCACGCTTATAACAGTTGATACAATATTTTCCTCAGAAATAAAGAAGAAAATGAATACGTCTTATAGCCGATACGAAGTAGCTCAGAAAATGGAGGTATAATGCATATCAAATATAAATATTATATTTCTTACGTAAATATTTATCAAAGGCGAAGCAGGAAAGCTTTGTTTTAACATCTTTTCTCTTTTCAAGATAGTCGTGATAGCATATTTAAGCTTTGATATTGAAATATTATTGACGGGGCAATTTAAAGTCATACTTTCTTTGACTAGTTTTTACTAAGGAAGATAATAAAATGATTTTCATACAAGATGTAGCTAATAAGAATCTTGTAAAATAAGCTCTATTTTAGACAAGTTTTATTTAAAACAAGAAGTCCGCGCTTAAAACTTATTTTTTGTAATAACATGATTATAATATTTCTGCAATTAAACCATGACTACCTGTATGAATTTTAGTGACATCCTTTTAAACACATTTTACTACTACCTATATTATTTTATATTGTATGATTCGTGTAAAAGTGTAGCAAAAATTCTTTTATTACATTTCTATTATCAAATGCGGCAACAAACCCCGAACTTCCAGAGTTTCCTGTATACCGAGGTAATTTTTATAAATGAGTTAAGAACACACGAGCAAAAATATTAATAGAAAATGTGTATGTGCGCTTTTCTTTGAAAAAGAAAGTTCAAACATTAACAGGTAATGATTGTCACTACAACGTATAGTAGGTAGGTACATACAAGGTAGGTACCTACTTACGCGAGCGTGGAAAGGATAAACCAATAAGCGTTAATTCATTCCATTACAACAAAATCCGTCCCAAATTATACTAAGTACAACGTGAATATATTTTTATAGGATTTATTGTACTAATAAATATCTACTAAATTACGATTCCCTCGCTCCCTTGGCGAGGAGCCAGTAGTGTATTCGTGACCAGAAAGGCACTCACGTTTAACCTCTCACTTTATACAAATCTGAGAATTTAATTTGTATGATAAATGGATTAATCCCGTCTCGAGAACTTGATATAGTAGTCGACGCGCTTTGTCGTGGAAATTTTTTAATACGGTTATGGCGTAATTGAATAAGAAAAATCGTCTTATTTTCTGCATCTCACTTTCATATTGCTTGGATATTTTATAGCCTCACTGTGATATAAAATGTGTAAATGTATGGATAATATCAAAATTAAACTGATAAAATATTATGTTACTCGATATTTAATATATCGTAGATTCGACCAGACTTAGTTTTCAGTCCTTTTACAAAAAATATCTAAAAATATCTTATTTTCTTATCTTTTTGTCACAAAAAAAATAATGGAAAGTTTTTCCTATAGCATGGAATGTATATGGGAAACGGCCTTCCGCTCGAAACGCGCAACGCGATTGAATGCGGGATTGAAAAGCTAATATTTCAGAAAGTTTGGATAAGTAGTAAATATTCCAAGTTTGGTCTTCATTAAGTGCGCACAGCGCATTGAACCTTGGGAGTCTATTGTCTGCATTATGTTTTGTGAACTTGAAGTTTAACTTCCGATCTACGTATTTTATAAATGTTGTGAACATGAATATATAGAGATAGATTCAAAATATATTTATATCTTCATGACGTGCAAACTGAGCGTATTTAAATGGAATACTCCATACAATACTAATCGAATCGTAAGTTTAAATGATAGATAAAATTTCAAAAAATATGAACTACCTACTAGCTTTCCGCCCGCGTTTTCAAAGAAATACCCGCATAGTTCCCGTTCCCTTGGGATTTCCGGGATAAAACCTCATGTGTTAATCCAAGTTACCTTCTATATGTGTGCTAAATTTCATTGTAATTGGTTCAGTAGTATTTGCGTGAAAGAGAACAAACACACATACATCCTCACAAACTTTCGCATTTATATTAGTAGGATAATAGGATAGGATATTAACGAATACTTACGAAAAAAAAGCAAGCAATCAAAAAGCCATCCAAAGGCAAAGATTACCGCTCAGCATAATAATATACTCATTAATTTCTAAGGTTGCCTGGATAATTGAATTCCAGTGGCGTTCTTATAAAAATCTTGCTGTTTAAGATTTTTCATTGGCTTCTTTAATCGGATGGTTTCAACTTTCAAACCTAACAGGCTTCACTAGTGCAGCGCATCACGCGATATTAATTTTGTTTATGATTTTCAAACGTAATAGAAACAATGGCTATAAGACGTATTTAGTAATAAAAAGTATACCTATGTAAGTACTGAAAGGTTCTCATTGGTAAATTGTGAAATTGACTTGATATTTGAAGGTAGCTTATAAGCTACGGAACGTTTCAGTTAAGAAGCGGATTTATAAGTTCCAGGTAATCCACATTTACAGTTCTGAGCTCGCACAAGTTTTAAATGTGTAGCTATCATAATATGTATTATTGAAAATTATTGGTTAATGAATGGATACGCCAAAGGTTATAATATGTTTGAGGGACTGGTTTATTTTCATGGTTTATTTCATCATTCATTCTGGTTATCATCATCATGAGAAATAAATAAAAAAATGTATTTAAATTTGAATCTGCAGCTGCAGAAAATGATTTACATAACATATATCTAAGGGTATATCTATGAAATGGCATGACAACTTTAGAGTTTTTGCATTAGGTAGCTCCTGCCTCCTACATTATAGTTTAATCAATTGCCATGATAAGTTAATATGGTAAGTACCACAGCATAAAATGTCAAGCAAATCTAAAAATAAAATGATACCCATTTAAAAATAAATGGATATCATTTTATTTTTAGATTCTTCAACGGAAATAAGATACGATGCAATTTTATACTTATTTATATGTAGTTCACTGAGTTTAATTTCTATTTTAACGTTATTCTGATACTAGTTTTAATTATTTTACTTTTATCTTATAAAATTATGAATCTTCTAACATTACAGTTATCGTATAAAGGATTTTATTGTCTTTATTTCTACAAAAAGTTATGCTACCTACTTACTTTTCGCTCGTGTTGTTTTGGATCTTTAGAATAGTTAACAAATAATATTATAGCTAACTAGCAGTCCGCCAGTTCGCCCGTGGTACATATTAACGTTTTCTCTACGTAAGAACCATCCTCGTACTTCAAGGAATATAATAAAAAAAGAATTATCGAAATCGGTTCAGCCGTTCTCGAGTTATGCGCTTACCAACACATTTTGCGATTCATTTTTATATATAAGATTATTTGAAAAAATACATTGTTACTCTATTACAATGTGATAACAGTCAGATTAGTTTTCAAAGTAAAGTTTATTAACTGAAATCCAACTAGTGAACAAGACTTGTATAATTTAATTAGTGTCCATTATTTCAATGATTGCTTAGTATAACTTATGAACACCTAATTGAAAGATGAATGTTTCAAATGCTATTGCTATAAAGTAAGACTTTATCCGCAATAGATTATTTTTTTTGTGACTAAAACAATTTGAATTTGTACTAAGAAAAATTTTCTTGACTTTTCGCACAGTAAGTAGGATCGATTTCTATTCACTTGAACTCGTATTATTCAGAAATTAATATTACTTATCTCACAGTTTGCACATTTGGACTTAGTGCTCGTGACAAGCACTATGTTCTTAGTGTGAAAGTGAAGCCTCGTGTCCCCAAGTGGGGTAAGGGGCAGATGCATTATGCATACATATGTTTTACTGATCGATATTTTTTCTTAGGGACAAGTAGGTAATCAGCCTTCTGTGTCCTGCTAGAGACCAAGACATTTTTTTCTTCTTCTCCACCGGGAATCGAACAAATGACCCCTCGGTTCTTCGCTCACGCGTCAGCCACTATATTCCAAGGAGGCGGTCTAAGTATCTAATAAGCCCAAATAAACCAGTCATAACATACCACTTCTAAAATCAACAATAATTAAATCTTAAAAATACAGAAAGTAGAAGCCGAAGAGTGCTCTAGGTTATAATAAAAACGTTTTGTTATGCAAATTGCCACTCATACGTACGTATAAAAGGAAATTCAGTGTTTTTCAGAGATACGGAAACGAGTGACAAATTGTAGTAACGTGTGTTGTGTTCATTTTTATTTCGCATCATTATTCATATGGTGGCATTAAAGTTTGTATGACTTTATTATGCGTACTTTTGTATTAAATAAGTGTATGGTTTGTTATTTTAATTTCTTAAATTTATAATTGAAATGAAATTTTAATTTCAAATCAAATGGAAGCTTTTAGGGAGATTTCGATAAGGATGAGTTCGATAAGTGTTTTAAATTTTAATACTCATTAGGTATTTCATTTATTTATAATTATTTTTATCCTATTTAGCTGTTGAAAAGTGACTTGATTGGTGGAATTGTTAACGCAATGTATAGTCTTACTTATATGGTACAAATCTGGTAGGTTTAGCTTTGAAATAAGTTTCAATGTTTATTATTTTTCCCTGTATATGTACATTAATTCAATCCCTTATAAATTTAAAATTCATTTCAGATCAGAACTGTTCGGTGGAAAAAGTATTATTAACGCATACCTTCTGTAAATTCCATAAAAATGAAAATTCTTTTACTGCGCTTTAAAGTTTTGTAGAGATATGAAAAAGGAAATCTCAAACAACTTTCTGCGTTATCTTAAATAACATTATTTACTATAAGGAGAGAAAAACATTTTTACGATTTTATCTTGTAATTTTTTTGTTGAAATTGTATGTTGATATTGATTATAAACTATTTCTCAACAGGGGCCTTAGACAAAGTAACAATTAAAAAACGATAACGAAGTTAGAAAAGGAAAAATGTATGGGATTGACATTAGATAGACCACGTGATCTAACGCGGCGTATGTCAATCCCATACATTTTTGCCTTTTCTAACTTCGTTATCGTTTTTTAGTTGTTACTTTGTCTAAGGCCCCTGGGGTCAGATTGTATTCGCCCTATGACTTTTAAGATTTAACAAAGAGGTGTCATGCTTGGGCGTCGTCGGTTGTTCATGTTAATTTGGATAACAACTATTTTAACCTACGTGTAACAAAATGATCTCACAGAGCTTATACGTGTTAAATATGGAATTGCATGCATTGAGTTGTATGTGTTCTAAATGCTTTTAAATATGACTAAATTAATTATTAACTAATATAACGATCAACTGTATATCATCTTGTATTGTTAAAAATGCTTATCAACTGTCTGAAATCCAGCGCAAAAGGGAAGCGAGAACATTCTTCCTTCAAAATAGCTTTTGTCTTTAAGTTTAGAATTAAATGAATTCATAAAATGTGTATTTGTATAAGTGCTGTAAGCTTCAGCGACTCTTCCCTTCCGACAGCAAAGAAAGTAGAAATAACTCTTACAATTTACGGTGACTTAACATTCCCAACGTAGTTATTTTATGCACTTAAATACTTTTAACTATCGCGAAGAGCTGTTTTGCGACCGACACTGCGAGTTTTGAACAAATTAAAATAAACGAGTACTTATGAAGTGGTTTCCGCTAGCTTCAGTGACGATCTTTAATGAGAGGGCGAGTTAACTAATTTTACATGATTCTGAGTTTCCACAGACTGTGAACTTTTCATAGAGATAACTTCTTGAAGCATTTGTTACGACGAATTTTGGCTGTTTATTTAAGAATGGTATTATTTGTGACAGTGAAATGCTCTTTGAGTAACAAATAATAACCTAGAACTTTGGTAATAGGCATTTTAAAGTGTTTTCAAACTCGAATGAAATTGGATTGGTTACTAATGTCAATGGTCCGGGAGCCAGCAGCAGATTTTATGACCAAGTTCCTCTCAAGCGGTAATTAGTAAAATGCATCAAAGTATAGTATTATGAAGCCTCGTGAACGTCAGCTGGAGCTCGGTTGGGGGGAAGAGCGGTTGTAGCCTCCCGTATCAGCTGACGGTTTTTCCACCAAGATACAGCCAGCTGACATATATATTTATCCACAGTTACATATAAGCTATCATCAGGTAAATTTTTGTTTGAGAGGAAATAACGGAAAATAAATTTTTCTTTAAATTTAACTTTCATGTTCGAGACACCAGCTGACGTATAATACACCATGTTGTAACCAGCTGACTATTTTTTTTCGTTGAGATATTGGGTTAGCTACAATTTGACAAATTTTTAGCTGAGAGGAAATGAATGAATGAATGTATTTTTTTTCCTATGTGCGTGGGAGGCTACAACCGCTCACCCCCCCCAACCGAGCGCCAGCTGACGTTCACGAGGCTTTATAATACTATACTCTCATGCGTCTGACGAATTATCTCTTGAGAGGAAATAGTTAACCAAATTTGCACCTGGCTCCCTAACCAAATGACGATATCCATAATACTTATTTATGTTGGAAAACATTCTAAAATCATACACCACCGTTTGACAATATTATGATTACCTACATCCACTCAGCACATACATTATTATATACTGTTTATATAAATATTAATAATTGTCCTATATTATAATGCTAATTCATTTTAATTTTGAATTGTTTAAATATTTCATACAATTATTGAATTGTTAGCCACGTCTCCAAAACTCTGCATTAAGCAGAAATCTGTACAAGGCTCCTGAACCCTACAATAGACACGTGTAATCCAGTGATACAAAAGATTCGAGACTGATCGAGGCTTGGTTGGCCGAAGACCATTGTCGTGATGATCTTGGTGGCGACCAGTCAAGTTAAAATAAATAAATAAAAACCTTTATTTGTTAAGTTGAGATAGTAAAGAGGACCATGACCAGAGAGAAGCAGCAGTAGATGCCTATTCTGGAGATAAATTGAAACCGGAAATAATATCTCCTTAAGAGACACAACAGACTTTTTAATTTATTTGTGTACTTTATCTTGTTATAAAATGGTATACCCTTGTAGACCACGCGTCCTCACACGTCACTAATTAGATATGCGACTTCTGTAGGGTTAAGCCCATATCTCATTCGAAGTGAAGAGTTTGTGCCATTCAATCTACGCTCTTAAATTCTATTCTCAATGAAGATGCTTGGTATTCCTTGCTTATAACGCCGAGATAGTCTTCCACGTTCTTTCTATCTATTCAAATTTCAACTTAACTTCTGTTACATCTAAGCTCCTTTTCTTAGAGCACATTATTCGTTCAATTTGTTTGCAGTGTTGAAAATAGCAACTATTATTCAAAACGGTGACAACATCCGAAGCAATCTAGTGTTATTGCGATGTATATTTTGTTCTTTGTGCGAAATGAGGGTTTTGATATAATATACAGTCAATGAACTGAAACGAGACTGGCACATTCCTTGGATGACTTGAATTGAATACGTAGAGAATTATGATCGTCTTAAACACGGTAAGAAGCATTTGGTTTCATTACCTGGTATCTACTGTTCTAGTAACAAGATTTAGATATTTGAGCGTTTAGATTGTGTATTTACATTATACAATTATTATGTTGGTATAATTATTATTATGGTATTGCTGATTTCAAGATGGTGCCATATTATTTTAAGGTATTAAGATATTATATTCCATAACCAATAATAAAGAAGAACCTAAGTCTAATGATTTATCAAAATGATTTTGACGTAAAAATGTATCATTCTATATTTTTTTTATAAAAACTATCGATTTTCTGATTTCACAAAATATTATTCCAAATATAATACAGGTTTTATTTAGAGGAGAGTATGAATTGTCCCCTTGTGGCTTGTTTACATATCGTAGAATGGAATTGAGGTACGAAAGCGAGAGTCTAAATGTACCTTGAGGAAAAATAATGTTTTCTTTCCCTAACAGGAAATCCTACTTCGGGCATGTCCATACTTCGTGACCAAAAAACTTCACATCGAATGCTACGTGACTGAACGAGTTGAATTTAAATCGTAATATGACAGACTATAAGTCAAAATACCATGAAGCTTTTTAAAAATAATTTTCACCCTTTATATAATTATAAAAGCCTTTGGTACACGAATTATTTTCGTTAAAATTTTAATGGAAATCATAGCGATTTCATTCCTGCAAAACCATTAAAATCACAGGTCCTAAATTTATAGCGGAAAAACTTCATAACGGTGCTGCGTAACATATTACTCAGTTTTAATTTCAGATGCAAAACGTAGGATGAAACTTTGCAATCCCGAAAACAATTTTAGCGTAATTCAAAAGAGTTTTTTAACAGTATAACTTTCGCATACAATGTGAAGTCTGAAATAAAAATAAATCACATCAAAACGTCACCGACAACGTCCCCTGAATTCCTCCGGTCAGGGTGTGCATATTATTTAATTCTCCAAAATTTTAACAACAAAATGAGGGAATGTGACTCGCGCTTCTATTGTAAATGGGGCTTTGTCAAAACCCGTGGTCATTGTCTCACGATATGCACATGGCTGACTACAGATAAAGATATCTTATTATTTGATTTTCTCGAGTAAAACATTCCGTTTTTTATACCGATTGCTATCGACTAATGCAGCGATGCGTTATATCCTTTTATTTCATGTCACGTTCTCTTAGATTGGAATCTATTTCATCGTAAAACCTTCGCGTAGCTTAGATAAGGACACCCATTTTGGTGTTTTACATTGTGCATGCAGCAAATTTTACTTTTTAAATTAATGTTTCATTGTTACAAATTAAGCACGAGAGTAGATAGATCTTTTTTTGTAATTTAATAATGTTTTTTATTATTAATTTTGGTAGAAGTTGCTATTTATCTACTTGTAATCGTTATCGATTACCTGGCTTATAAATCTATAGGAAATTAATTGCTATAAAGTCTATAAAATAGAGCATATTGCAAACAAATAGGTATCTCTACATATTGTTACGCGCTCTGGACAAAAATTTATTTGATGAATCTGATTGCAACTTTCCTAACTAATCTAACTTATACTTATATACGTAGTATATTATTATTAGTCTGTGCTTATACGTTCATATTATGATTTATTTCAATGCGCCATCAGTAGCATATTATTTGAATAAAATTGTTAAGCACGGGCAGCCTGGGTAGGTCAACGTTATAGGAAAATATGATGAAGGAAATAAACGAAAGAGGTATACTGCCGTCCCAATGATATTCCCCAAAGACTACATTTAAATTCGCTACTATTTCTATAATATTATCTATATAAAAGTGGCTATTTCTATAATTTGAGTAAAGATTAAAATTTTAAAAAGCTGCTTAGAAAAGTTTAAATGCAGGTACTAAGACGATTTATTTCTAAGATCAGTTCATTTAATTTAGTTTCTAGTGTGATAGCCCACTAGAAACTAAAGTAATTAGCATATAACTATTATAAAATAGAGCTTTTTTTAAAGTAAGATGGACTATCGGAGATAATGTCCGTATCTGCCCATATCCTTTTCTTTACCCTTCGTTTTACTTTTTTCCCCTTATTTTTAAAAGTCAGCAATTCATAAAGAATATTAAAATTCCCTTGTGTAAAATATATTCAAATGAGGAAACACGAAAAAAAACTTTATATGATACTTTATTTTAAGTCAACACGCTGAAAACTTAATTTGGTTCACTTATGCTAAGCAGCTTAAGTTAGCTCAAGTTAACGTATGATGAAAACTAACTGAGGTGTTGTCTTTTAATTAAGAAGTACGGATTTGAGGTGATGTTAATGAAATCACGTAGTAACCGCGCAAATTATATTTGGGTTAATTCGTTAAAGCTTATCAGTGTTATTGCTAATAAAGTGGAATTAAGGGAACTTATTTTAAATATAATTTTCCTTATTAATACTTACACTATTATGATTGATGAGTTATTAAAATCGACTGTAAAAACCTATAATTTTTAAATTGTTGAATTGTCTTTGACGATTTTTTTTGTGGGTAAAATACTTCGGTATGCAATTTTGGAGAATTGCGTAATATAACACTAATCTACATATTAATATTTAATGTCCGTATAAACATACCTTATTTCATAGTAATTAATAATTAATAAATGATTGTTATAATAATTGTACTTCCATTGCCCATCCCTCCGTGGAACATGGGCCTGATCTTATCTTTAACTCCGTACATAGTATAATTACCCGTACGTGATTTCACATAACAATCTAAAATATGAATTTTAATACACGATTCAATGAACATAGTTCACAACTGTACTTACAATTAACACAATTTGCTTCCAACTTTTGCAACTAGTTTTATAAACAAGGTTTAGTTCGTTAATTTCATGTTTTCGTCAACTCACATGAATTTTAACTGGAGGCTATCGTCATGAAACTTTCCGTAAATACAATGTCTATCATGTTATATTGTAACGTAAAGAAATGGTTGTATTTTCCACTTTGTACATAAGATATACTATTAGTTAACCAGGCAATTTATTTATTTATTACTTATAGTTTATTTAGTATTGCCTTATTTTTGCTCACCCACATCATATTGTATTTCCTCTGATTGTTGGGTTGCCTGGTAGAGATCGATACCTAGCGATAAGGCCGCCCTTTGCTGTTTCTGTAGTCTTGTCTTTGTTTTATGTATTTTAATGCAATAAAGTATTGAAGTGAAACTTCTTTATCGGGAAAAAAAAAATTGAGTGTAACAATTTTTCGTTACGCGCCATCTTTTTCTTATCCCTACCACGCGTGATTCGACGTAGGTATTTGTGTAAAGTTGCATATAGTAAATTATTTTTTGAAAAATAAGGTCATAAAGAAGTTTCACTTCGTACGTGTGTACACTAGTACACGCACACATTTTTTTTCATTCATTTTATTCATTTATTATTATTGCATAAGTCTTTAAAAATAAAATAAAGGTAGGTACGTACTTATTCAGAGATTTTTTGTTAAACAAGGTAAGTATTTCCAGATTATACGCACCTTAAGTTGTAAATATTCTTAGTAATATTTGTGTGGTTTTCGTTTTAATTAGATATTGAGCCAATTTTGTTCGTGTTTTTGACTCGGTTGTGCACTTACATTGTCTTATTTACATGGATCGTGTTAACTGTAATGGAATAATAATTTATTTAGGAGACAGGATCTCCAAATCTGACATACCGTCGGTCGTCAGTAACTTCGTTTGTCTCATTGATATTAAAATTCAACCAGCCATAAGGAAATATATGAAATGAACTAGACATCGATCGTTGAACGTCTGAATTATAAATTTTATTCCTTGAGTTTAATTAGGTTTACGTATTACACATTTTAATAATCACAAGCTCCTTTAATCATATAAGATTAAAGAGTTTAATGATCTGACTGAGTAATTCAAAATATTTTAAACTTCAATTAGACGAAAAAAGTTAAAATGTTCGAAAATAATTTAAAGGGACCTTTAAAATTCCAGGGTAAGGTCGTTAATGACGTTAGGAATTATTCATAAAAAGGTAAGGGCCTGTACATACGTGATGTTTATTAAGTCGCAGCGAACAATGTGTACACTTCTTATATATTATTTATTCCTACGACCTCTCTCTGACCTCGAGTCTCATTAAGGTTTGACTCCGAATATTTATTTTGTATAAGTGTTATTTGGGTTCTTATTTTTATACTTACCTTCTCACGAATAAAAATAGCATGCGACACAATGTCACCCTGATACGTTAAGTAAATAGAAAAATAAATACTAGCTTTTCACTGATCATAATATTATGATGTAAAGTGTAATTTATTCATTAGATTTCATAAAAATTACCACGACCGACAACTGTTTAAAAGTTATAAAGGCATATCGGAAATAATAACAACTTTATTCTATAAACATTATAATAACGTTATGAAACAAGTATTTATTAACAGTATTGTAGGTATCATCATGTAAAAAGAAATTGAGCACTACCGTCCGAATCGGTCCTATCACTACTACCACTATTTGTCCAAACGTAATGTGAATACGCGACGAAAATCTCACACATAATTGCATCCAGACAATAGTTGAGGTTTAGTAGAAGACGCTCTAAGTGTTAAGCGCAATCACGTACACAAGGTGCTTAACTAATTCAATAAATAAATCAAACAGACACGCAATCAGAGGACGTACATCTGTTACATGAGGCTCTAGCGACTATAAACGTCCCGACCTCGCAGCTTGTTGAAACATTTTATGGTCAATAAATTTAAGCTCGACTCTCGTTAAACCCCCACTCGGTCAGAAGTTCTAAAAGTTGGGACCGAAATATTGATACTGTTATCAGCAGGAGTTAAGACGTATGGAACTTAGGAAGAAGCCATTGTGCTAGAATTATAGCAATCCAGTGAGCAAGCAGAAATTATATATGTGAATGTTACCTAGAAGTTTTTACAGACCAGGAATTACTGGTATAAGATTTTTAAACTGATTTAAAACGCGATTTTCAAATTATATTATTGTATCGGTCGTTGTGACAGCGGATGTGGACAGACTGCACGCGAAATCTTCATTTATTGATAAAAACAACATTGAAACATGTTGAAATATTTTCTGACTATACAACATTGGAATTGCTGTTATTTATGTACGAAATAATTGTTGACATGCAGAATGGATTCGTTTTACCTATGTGGTTTTATTGACACAAATAACGGGCCGGTTTTCATATAAAAATACAAGTCCACGTGAGATTTTAACTTTCAGCAAGTTTGTACCAAGTATGTTACGAATTATCTTACACTTCTCTAAAGAAAATGCCTTCTTCGCGTTGCGTTTCGTTTCGAGATAAACAATTAAAATGTACTATTACGATAGAAACATAAATAATTATTAAATAAATACTATCGTGAACAGTATACTAATTTTTATTTATTACACCAAACCAATTAAATAATATTATTAGCACTTAAAAGATGGAATCATAACAATACTATGGAATCGTAATAGTAAAATTAATTGTTTTTATCTTAAAATCTCAATTTAGTGAGAGCGTGCTTAGTTTCGGCGTCAATTCCAATTAGCGCCTCGAAAGTAAAAGATAAAATATAAAAATCCTGTAAATTTTAAATCGCATTTCATACGAGATCTTGTTAAAGCCAAGAATTTAAAATTTAACTTCGTAAAAGCCAAGCTACGTATGAGCACTGTAAAGCGGCACAGAAATTAAACAGCAAGCAATTTCGTTTGGACGTAATTTACATATTTAAAATAAACGCGTGAATGATAATTGCAGAACTCTCATTGCTTCGCAATTTTATTCGACTTCTGTGTTTACGGACTGTGTGTAACAATGGCTTAATAACCTTCCGATACATGCGTATTCGATACATATTAAATCAATATTCAACGGAAAGAATGCATTCTAGAATAATTTAAAAATAACGAACGATTAGATTTTAACAAAACCATATACCGCGAGATAAGCGTGACCAATAAAAGGGATTGGTAGAAAAAATGTCTCTTTACGTGACCTCTCTTATATATGCTGGTCACGTTTTTCGAAGCAGGTAAAGGTATAAGTAAATCAAATTTATTCGTAAGAACAGTCTGGGTTTGGCAAAAAGGTTACATAGTTTATTTTAAAGAGGATATCTAACTTTTAACAAGGACATTTCTTGTTTGGTATCTAAATGCTGCTGCGGAAAAGATATTCGAGGGAAAAGAGAACTTATAGAACTCTATACGTAAGTTTTTGTGAACTTTGTCACTACCTCCTTTTAAATCTTGTTATAGAAGTAGGAAGGAGTTATCCTTGATTAAGTCCAGTACACTGTGGTGGAGTTGAAAGTTCAAATAAAAAGAAGAGCTAATAAGTAGACGTGTTGATTGTAACAAGTAGCACTGGGAACATATTGCTTTCTGGATTGAAGATTTATTGTATGAGAGTCGTAAAAGATGGCTAAATAACGGCTAGGGATTAATTTATTTGGTGCTAATTACGTTTGAAATATGATTGTAGTCGTAAATTACATTTAATTTACAGAATTAATTTATTAACTTATTTAAAGGTCGCTTATGAAATGATTTGTTATAAAATGATAAAATCTAATGATCAGAGCCAGTAATGGGAGAATGAAGTGGTGTTAAACATATAAGTATTTCGTAATATTATTAGTTTACCATATTTAATGTTAAATTTCTAGAATTTTGAATTTGCCATCATATTCACATCCTACGTCATCTTCATTTTATATTTTGGTGAGAAGGAGTCTCATATATTTCCAATGTTATTTTGCTTTTATGAAGTTCGAAAAACTCCAATAACATTGTAATAATGTAACACACTTACATCTTTTCCATTTATAACCTCAGTATGGATGCATTGTGAGAAATATCGTGTTGTATCAGACATCATACTTTTGCGATAGAACGTACCTTACGTTGGAAACGCTTACGTTGACGAAAGCACTATAACAATAACAATTTTATTTCCTTGTTAAATCGCACACGTAGGTATTGAACGTTCATAAGTCGGTGAGGGTACGGGTTTGAGTTTTATCTCCTCCGAAGGTATCATTACTACGTGTCCCTCATATCATATTTATTTTTGAATTGGAACGGTTAATTTTATAGCGAACTTGATTATCGGAACGAAAAAGGTACAGAAGTGTAATATTTTACTCTGAAATCCAATGAATTGGCGCCAATTTAGATTCTTTCGATTAATAGTAGCAGTGGAAATAGTGAAGCGATTTTATAAAATTATGGATTTCTCAAGAACATTTGCAGTACAGTGGTAATAATTAGGACTTCAGAATTGATTAAAAAAGTCATGCCGCTGACTTTTTGAGCACAATTTTCAATTTATTGACACATTCTCAGCATCATCACTGCCCCAATCAGTCAAGAAAAAATATAATGAGGATATGGACACGTTCAAGAAGCAAAAGTTCGACATGGGACATATATTATGACAGTCCGCACTTGGCCAGCGCCAACCAGTGCTCCTGCAGTGGGAATAAATATTATGGGTTGCTGTTGTTAATATTGCTGTTACTGATACCTTTTCTTAAGCTTGCTGTTCCATTTTACTTCACTACTATCTTTATTTGCAATATTATCGATTACTGTAATAATTCTTATAGTATAAACATTGTTATAATATTGTGTGTGTCTTTATTTTTCTATCAAATCAATGTGTTATCATCCACCCTTTTTTTTTATAGTGGAGAATGCATTTAGGCATACCCAGGGCACTCGGGGGAAGAGCCCTGGGTTATGTCGGACTCACCCTGCTGAGTGCAGGGTCCTACCGACTAAACTCCACTCTGTTCCGCCGTGCCGCTTTATTGACGGGGCCGCGGGTATTCGGTAGAACCGCATCCGCAGACAGTTATCATCCACCCTGCTTCATAATCCTGTAGTTTTTGCTTCTATAATTTCTAATTTACAATTCACGTTGAACTGAAAATAATAATTTATCCTTGTGTAGAACTTACAAACCTAAATAGAAAACAATAAATACACTACATAATAAATAACTGTTTAATACCACAGACTGTTATAATAGCATTATGACCTCATTCCTTTTGTCTCGCAGAACGGTCTCAAAATCTTAAACAATCTTAGTGCGACGTCCAATAATAAATTTAATTCACACAGAAGCTTATAACAGCTGCATTATTGCAGTTTCTTTTCTAACATAATATTATCATCATATAATATATTTTCTACATTCTAATGTCACAGTGTACACCTCCGATAGCTTTACCGATTTTTAGGCCAAAATTGTGTTTTTTTCTGTATGTCTAAAAATAGGTCGTGAAGTAATTTTAATACCTTTAAGGGACAAGGCTGTCCTATCAAAACAACCCTTGTGGGGTCAGATAGTACTTAAATATACTAATATTAGGTAATACAAGTTCGCCCGGGTTGCGCTCGACTCCGCTCAATATATTTAATACCTATTAAACCTAGTCACATAAGGCACTGTACCATTTTTATAAAAAAAAAGAAGTGTACCATAGGATGGATATAACCTAATTGTAATTGTTGTAGAAGTTTTTGCCTTATATTCTTATATTTTTTTTCTTTGTTATACGTATTTATTTGACTGATTGAGAGGAAATTTATGAAATTTGACTTGAAACAAAGAACTGCAGCGTTCGTTTCAATGGTGTAATTTTATAATGATTTAAAAACGCAAAAACATAATTATTATGCATGTACTTCTATGTATTTCTACTGTAGTTATGGAAGACAATGAAAATAAAAGTGCCACAGTTTATAATTTCCTAAGTAGGTACTTATTTAAAATTAACGTTCCTCTCCGGAACTTTTTTAACAGCATACTACAGTCTACAATTGCTTAAGGAACTTTGTGTTATAAAATTCTTAAGCTTTACCTTTTGTTTTAATTAGTTATGATCGTTAGCATACCGAGTTTTTATTACATTTTTAGTGTGCACTATGACCGAAATGGTGAACAATTTTATTACGTATAGTTAAGATTATAATAGGGTTATTAACTGAGGAAAATTTTTGTTCTCGTACTTAAGAATTGAAGTTCTAAAATTACTAGAAACTCCAAGGCTCATATCTAAAATTGTACAACAAAAAATTTCATGATGATTTATTTATTTTCTTATTATTCTACATGCTAGTATAAAATGAATAGCAATGAGTCAAATAAGCAGGATATTTTTTTTTTATCCCTGGTTTTATACATGTGAATTTTAAATATAATCTGTTTACTTTTACTTGTAAAATTTTAAATATCTAAAGCGGTGTGCAAAATTGTAATCTGAGGAACGTATGCTTCAGCGATGAATATTGGTTCAGAGCTTAATTTAAAATTTTTCTTTTTCATCTTAATTTCAAAAGGTACGATTCAAAATTCAAATATAGGAATTTGTGCAATCTAAATTGGAAAACTACATTTTTCTCTTATTGATGCTGCTTAGATGTATGTTTTTATTAATTTGATCATTGATAATTTATTTTAGTAAAATAAGGTTATTTTTAAGTAAATGTAGAATTCGCATTTTATTCCATTCTACGCAGTAAAACTTGTTATGAAAAGCCACAATGTACGAGTGAATAAAGCTAAAATTCCAAGAGTAATAAACCTTCATGTTAAGATAAGTATTTCACATAAAATCAAATAGTTAATAGGTCCTTTTGATAATCAGCCATGTGAACCGGTTTTCTCCAGACAATAGACAAAGGAAAACGTTTGAATTGATTTTGTGAGGGTAGATTTAATTTCCGCATCCCGAATATATAAATTTTGAGAATGTAAATTTTGAGAATGTAAATTTTAGGCGTGAACCGAAATACTCAATGGTATAGTCTGTGGCTTATTGAGGTGTCAAACAACACTGTCAAACGGTTGAAAAAATATCCACAATACATTTTTGTCATATACGTACCGTAGGTTTTCCCCGGTCACAGTATTCATTGGTCGCCACGGCAGAATAAAATATGGGAGGATTTATTCTTATAGCTACAATTTTTGTTCGTAAGCCCGGTTCAATGAATTGTATTTTTCTGATGAAATTTTGGGAAATTCTTTGCCAATTATGAGGACGGTTGAAGTAAAATTCTCGTTAACGACGTCACTATTTTATCTGTTGTATTATTTTTTAATGTTATGACACAATGACATGGGGCAATATTCAAACTCAATCTTTCTGGACGAAACAAAATAATGTTTAAAAGAAGCGGGTTTAAGTAATTAAATTAAATTTTGGTAAATAAGTTTTTTATATTTTAGCATTCATTATTTGTAACTATTAGAACCTGCTTAAATATTTGGAAAAACCGCAGGGGCATAAAGGTCAACTTCCCTTTACGAAATAAACCCCGATTGGTTTAGATAAGTTATATTAAAATAAGATTAATGTTATCAGTTATGAAGTTATAAGCTTTCGTACTCTATAATATAATGAACTCAAAATATAATCCATATATTCCTTCGATTGTTAATTATAATGATGTATATATCTCCATTGAATCTACCTGAGAATTGGAGAGAATCATTAGTCGGCGTAGATAAGACTTAATTAACTCTTTATATCAGCACTCCATATTTTGCCGAGTCATCGCCGTGAACACTGCAGTCTTGCAACCCAGTAATTAGTGTCATATCAGCTTTCTCACGTTCATTGTTCTTATAACAGATAATTCTCTCTATAACATCCAGATACTGGTTTTTGGTAGGTTATGCGTATGTATGTTAAGAAACAATAGAAAATATATTGTATTATACTAAAACAGTAACGCAAACAGCACGTGTATGCTTTCTAATCGATATCCTATAACCAACAAAGATAAGGGTTGTAACTTGTAAGTAGTTGTTTGCTTGTAAAACAACGTAATATATATATATAAAAACTAGCGGCCCGCCCCGGCTTCGCCCGTGGTACATATGAAAAATAGATGTTGGCCGATTCTCATACCCGATATGCACAGAAAATTTCATGAGAATCGGTCCACCCGTTTCGGAGGAGTATGCAGACTAACATTGTGACACGAGAATTTTATATATAAGAAGATAATATATAACTCTATTAGATTACATTTAACGATTTTATGTTTTACATTATTTTACTAAGCTGATGATAAGAATATTAAAGATCCCTCTTATAAAGTCGACCTTCAGGCTCTGCGTAGTTAATATTGTAAACGATACTTTCAATGCTAATCACCATATACATTTACTCTTAACGTTATCTTTGCTTTATAATCTGACTAAAGTTCGTATTAAAACATAATATATTTCATAATATTATCCACATCGCGACTATAAAAGAACTAAAAAATGGCACATCTCGTCTATACACTGGGGAAATTTCATATATACCTACTCTCACAGATTGACCCAGAAAATTTATCGGTGCAATAATACCCATTATTTTGATAAATATTTGTATACAGTATAATATGAGGTCGTATGAAAAATGTTCTTAAACGTTTTTTTTTCAGGTGGGAGTTGTCAGTTATATAAAATACTTCTAGCTGAGAAAATTATTAATCAGTAAATTAACTTTCAATCAGTAAATATGGAAGTATAGCTATTTTTATATTGCTTATTTATTATTGGGCGTAATAGTGTTGCATGACTTGTGGCAATTTACATAATAATCGAATTCGGGGTTTGTTTCTTACCAGGTTTTCACAAACATCGTAACCCCAAACATTCCAATTTTCGTGCATTCAATAAAATTTTGAAAAGGTCACAATTTGGGTAATAGAGAGCTATAAATTTACTATATTACTCTATTAATAAAGAATAGAAAATCATAAATACGATACGAATACCTACTCAGAACTGGTATACCAACTAATAAATCGCAGGAACGGTTGATGTAATTATGCTTTCCTTTTATATATTATCGCATGTCACAGGCAAATTGTATAAAAAAAAATGCTGAGGATTTACTTTTTCCAAAATTCTACAAAAAGATGGTCGCTAGCAGACGGAGCCCCACTTCGTGGGGATCCTACTTCTATGTAGTTTTAAAAACACGAACCTATCCTAACCCACCCACCCCCTTACCTGCAAACGAAAAATTTCTGATTGCGAATTCTCGACATAATATTACAAAATGCCGAGCTTTTGAAACGGCAAAATAATACAATTTGCCTGCGACATATTATATAATTATACATTACATTGTGCATTATGCTCCCATTTAAACGACAAAAACATTGCAGTATAAATAAATGTTTTGTTCTCAGATTGTATCGTACCACCGTTTCATTATAGATTGATATCCATATTGTTAATTACCGCACGAAACATTGCGGTGTTATTATTTACAATTAGCGCCCATTGCCCGGTATTTATCATGCACATTATGCATAATTTAGACGCTTAATGTTACGAATTGGCCACATAAATAATACAATTGTCAACATTATGAAAATGAAGGAATTACGTGATTGCTCTGATGTTGCCAAGCGAATATTTAAGAGAATATAAAATACGTTTCACTTTTTGTAAGACTCGAGCCAAACTAAATTAAGGAGCTTTTTTGTATTCATCTTATTTAAATTCAATTACAGTAACGCTTATTCGAATTAAATATTTTGAGATAATGTTTATTTTAAACTAAAATAAGTTGTACAAATTGGATATTCCACATAACATCTTCAGAAACAATAACAATGTATTGTGCTATAATTGGAACAGTTTTTTTAATACATAAAATATTAAACTAAAATTAGCTTAAAAGTTTGTTTTTGAATAAACATTCACTTATAAACTTTTCAAGTTAAAAAACTATTTGCAAACGATTTCTAAGTATCCTGTTATCTATCTAAAAATGTACTTATAAAAATACAATTAATTATATATATATTTTTTATTCTTTATTTAATACGAGAGTTTGATCATACTTGATCATGTCACTCTCAAAAATAAAATCAAAACAAAACAAAGTACATTATTCTAACAGTAAAGCAAAATAATATTATCTACCGTCTACTTAAACCTAAGGATACAATTTTAATTAATTTTCTCGCTTCATTTGAAGTCGGACGGGCTAAGATACTATTACAAAGGCCTAAACAAATATATTTTTACTGCGTACAACTTTTCAGGCCTAAAGTGTTGACGTGTAGACAGTTTATTTCCTGCAGTTAAGGCTTTGTCAGACAGGACGCGTACTTAGCGCGCGTCAGAGCGTTAAGTTGACGCCGCGCTATGACGCTAAGATGTGTTCTACTACCATCGTAGAATACCGTCAAACAGAGCGCCGGCGCTAGCAGTACGCAACGCTCTGTCGCGGCGTTAGGACGCTTTAACGTCGGGTGTTGTATTTTTTTACAAATTTTAATTTAGCGTCGGAGTTAATAGGCGTAAAATAATAATAAAATACTGCATAATGACCGAAAATTTGATAGAATTGGTTAGAAAATATCCATGCTTATATAATACGAAGGATAGTTCATATAAACTATAAAGATATATCAATGAAGGCAAAATTGTGGGCACAAATCGGAGAAGAAATTAATGAAACTGGTAAGTAAAAAATTCTTCCGACTCCGGAGTTAATATCGCTGTACCTTGTTTTGTTCGTAAGTAATAATTATGTAAACAACATGCAGTTTTAATAATATCAATTGCTGTGTCCTAACGCGCGCTAAAGCGTTCTGTTTGACGAAGCCTCGCGCGACGTTAAAACAGGACGCTGCAGCGCTACTACGCAGCGCTAAAATACGCGTCCTATCTGACAAAGCCTTTAAGGGCGATGTTTCCAATCATTGTGCCGTATTTCCGAGAGATAGATTGTCGACGGCAATTTGAAACTTGTAGCATTGAGATTCTAATCAGTTCATTGCACTTTCGTTCACTTTTCATTGAACGGTAGGTAATTGCATTAAGGTTGAAATTATAATATCAGTGTCCCTTTATTGTTAAGAGGTATGTGGATCCTGTATGAAATACAACACCCGTGCTGTATCTAGGTGAATCCTAGAATTTTAATGTCTTATTCACTTTTAATGGTCGCTTGTTTTTTGCCAGGTCTTTTCTGCAAAACTGAAACAGTGATTTATCACTCTTTATTTATAATTCCTATGTTTAATGACGAGTCAAAAGCGCTTCTTAAAGAAGTCTGGTTAATAATTAAAGGTCGGTTTCTGAATTGAGTATTGATTTGATTAGGATTTGAGAAAGCTTCACATGTACAAGATATTAAAATTAATCAGCATTTAAGCATGGTTTGAGACGACCTTAACGTCAAATACTCAACGTAAGTATATTATGCATGATAATAATATGTTTGATAGAATTTAGATATAGATTTAGATTAGTAAAGGAATGATAAACCGACTAAAGCAATATTCTTCTTCTTCTTCTCTTAAATAACGGCTCCACCCAATAAAAAGGGACTTCGCCAATGTCCAGTATATATGGGAGAGACAGGACTCAAATTTCAGTCAGTTAGAGCCTTTGTAGATTCCAGCATTAGACAAATGAAAACAGATAGAAAGTGACACATAAAGCGAAGCTCGTAGAGGGCTCGTATTCATTTATGAGAATATGTCAAACTAGCCTTCGTTCCGAGTTGATATACTGTCTGTTATTTATCCAGGTGCAATTGTTAGCTTCGGCTTGGAAGTGCAGCGCTATTGTATCACATTGTTAGGAGTTTGTCACTGAAGGATACCAATTACTTAGGTCCTTTCATACAGGAAGTTTCATTGAGATTAGAGGTTGGTTCTATATTTCTTTATACTGATATAAATTCCTAGTAATTATCGATTTAAAAAGCTTGCGGCTTGATGACTACCTATACCTATATAAGTTTTATGAGTATTTTTTAATGACAATTCCAATTATCTAAAAAACACGAATCCTATCCTTCTTAATAATATTATAAATGCGAAAGTTTGTGAGTATATGTATGTGTGTGTTTGTTACTCTTTCACGCAAATACTACTAAACAGATTGCAATGAAATTTAGCACACATATAGGGGGGAACTTGGATTCATAAAGGATAGGTTTTATCCCGGAAAAAGAGAACGGGAACAATGCGGGATTTTCTTTGAAAACGCGGGCGAAGCAGCGGGCGCAAAGCAGTAGAAGTTCTGGCTCTGCATACTGGATCCTAGAACCTGGAGCAATGATAAACATTATTGAATTAATACTAAATTATTATTATTTATTAAACATAAAGTTCTTAATTGTAATTTAGCTAAATATAACGAGCATTATAAAATTTTGTCACTATCGCCCACCTTTCTTTTAGAATAATCTAATTAATGTCAATAAAGTTATTTATTATTATTTATTTAATCATAATTTGCATAATACATTTAATTATATGTAGGTATTATGAAAATATGAAAAATTAATCAGTTGTAAGTATAATTCACAAACAAAACATAACCTCATCACTAATACCCCAAGAAATTGAAACCTTTATTTTATAATAATTTATTCGTTGGAATTAATTCACAAAGCTCATCTGTTATACTAAAGTATAAAAACTGATTAATATCGGTATGCCGCGAACCACAGAAGTACACAGAAATTTTAATTATATTCTTAATTGACTTTTTACCATTTTTATGAAACCATTCATTTGCATAATGCCATTAGTTGACCTTTTGTGACATTTTATTATACGCTTTATTGCTACTGTGTGAATAAGAATTATTTACTTATAGATTAAGTTGACCTATTGTGATTTAATGCTAGAAATTATTGCGCTGTATATTTCAAAATAATTTGAATTAAAACTCGCACAATTTGACTTTTTGAATGTTTTCTTTCAAATATTTATTTAATGATCTGAAATTCAGAGCCTTTATAATGAAAACGTGAAGTAACAATTTTTGGTATGGATAAATGATCATCTATGCCCAAGAACAGAAAAATCAGGATGCACCCCATTTTTCAATGTAGTCTACTTCTCTTTTAACAAAAAACATACACAATATAATATACATATTCACAATGTATTGAAACAATATTACAGAATCTACCTAAATAGCTTTATATCGTTATCTATAAGTCTATCAAAACAAAACGTAATCACCATGAAACTGGTCCAAATACTATTCGATTCTCAAGATAACAAAGGATATATTTTCAATTACGTTGCGAACAATATCGCTACATTGGAACGAATATGTCTGTGAAAAATTACTGCAATTTGTACTTGCTTCCTTGTTGACTGATTTTTATCGTGTGACTAGAATAAGAAGTTGGTAAACTGTTCCGTTTTGGCATAATCAACATTCGTATTATATATGGCTTTATTTATTACAACAAATAGTTTAAGGGGCTTCACGATCTTTAGTTTTTATGGCCGACAAAGTTTAGGCAGACAATTATTAATTTGTGCTGCTCGTTACATATTGGCACCCAATGTGCTATTGTTATTAATAAAATAATTTATAATAGCTAATGGAGGCTTTATTTTGTTTTGCATTTTTTGTAATATAGTCGTTGTAATCGTTTTGTCTAAGTAGTAATAGTATCTTCTCTTTCTTATATATAAAAATGAATCGCAAAATGTGTTGGTAAGCGCATAACTCGAGAACGGCCGAACCGATTTCGATAATTCTTTTTTTATTATATTCCTTGAAGTACGAGGATGGTTTTATGTAGAGAAAACGTAAATATGTACCACGGGCGAAGCCGGGGCGGACCGCTAGTTTAAAATAAAAATACACTAAGATACCAATTATTATATGCATTTTCTTGTAGATATACAATGAAGAACCTACTCATATTCAAATGCAAAGTAGAGGAAGACAGATTTGTAATGACACGTCGCACAGATCCAACGAATCGACTATAATATGGTAATTTTTACTATAAATAATAAATAATAACATAATATCGTTCTGGTTCTCGTTCTCATACTATATTTAAAGCAAATATAAAAGTAAACAAAGAAACTAAAGCATTATGAATATTCTTTGCGATCTCGTAAACTAGTCACAGTTTACATATGGGATAACATTTGCTGTATGCTTTGGATAAATTGTTATGCAACGTGATTTTTATCACACAGAGAGGATTCAACCCGATCTTGAAAGATCTTGAATTAGCTGGATTTTCCTCGACATCTGATTGATAGAGAGGTTACTAAACAGTCAACTATTGATCAGTGTCAAGACTAGATAAATTGGTTCTTAAAGTATTTTCGCTTTGGAGAAAACTATGGTTATTATGATGAATGGTATACAGGATCTAGTTTTTATGATTTTCATGTAATATATATATATTTTTTTTTTAATCTGGTTTAAAGCTTTGTTATGAGCTGTGAAATATAAATTTTTCAGTTTGTGAACGAAAATATAAACCAAAATACCACTAATTACTATAACCACTTTTTCATTCTATTTCTTCTCGGGCTAAAGTAAAATATTTTAAGCTATTGCATAGCTTCTATCGCGGGCCTTGAGCGAGGGGACCGAATCCAGAAATTCCGTAACGAAAAAACCTCACGCTCCCCACTCCGACGGGCACGGAGGTGGCTTGAAGGCATATCATGCAATAGCTTTACCGCGGCAGTCCCCGAGTGCCACACGTCTTTTTTTATAAGTTTAAATGCTATGGAAATTAATAATAATATTAGAATACTCTTATTTCTTATGTCTAGACTATAATATCATTCTTATTCTCCAACTAACATGTTAGAGTTCTGAGTTCTGATATCATATGAATTCTATTAGATACTTTATTACTTATTACAAGAAGTTTAACAGTAACTCTCATTCATTACAATGCGATGCGTAATAACAACCTAATTCAGTTCTATTAGTGAGAATATTTGATAGCTATCTGCTGACGCGAAATCTTCTAATTTATTGCTTGACCTTTGTTAGCACTGCTTTTCAGTATTCAAGGCCGGTTGTCGGAATTCTAGGATAATAAGGCTTTTGCCAAGAAATATATCATTTGTTGAATTATATCCTACGTGCGATGAGAGACTGTGGAATGATATAGGGGAGGAGTTTAAGTGTAATGGTTATTTATACATATAATACTGGCCGCTTTTTCGGGTTTGCTCGTGCTACGGAATAAAGGGATAATCATACGATATTGACATTCAAATTAATAGACAAAATAGAAGACTTATCTGTTGATATTATTTAACCCGCCATTGGTGACGTGAATTTGACTTACACCGTTGGTGACCCCGGTCTCACGCACCGGGGTTTTTGACTACGAGTTTTTCTGTAATTTGTGGTTCATGCTACTTTTCATTGGGATGGATATAAAATTTGATCTTTTATTGTCAATAAAACATAGGTATTTCATAAATCAAATCTCTTTTATTGGCATAAGACAATATCTTTGGAATAACTAACATTTTCAAGTATTTTAACAAAGTTTTTTTAAAACTCAAAAATAAAGCAACAATCTTAATTATTTAACAATAAAATAAGGCTTAGTCAGTCTTATGACATTGAAAACATAAAATGAAGTAACATAAATGGTAATACTTCGAACAAAAAAAAAATATATATACAATACTAAAATCACTCATCTTCAACAGCAAAACAACTAGAGAAAGTTGGTACTACGTGCGATCTGGTTCGAAATTATCTGGTTCGAAGTCACTTCCAGATTCACTTTCCGATGACGTTTGTAATCTGTCCTCATCAGATACTGCTTCTTGCAAAAGAGCCTCGAGACGACGCTGATTACTTTCGTAAGACATGCTGAGACAATGTTCACAATTTGAACAAAAAACACGGAATTTCTTGTAAAATATCGATCAAATCTAGCAAAACGCTTACTAATAATAGAATTATATGATTAAACTATAAATTACAACAACAGCTTTATCAAAATAAATAAATAAATAAAAAATACACAATAACCATTTGACTTACTTAGTTGGTGACACCGGTCTCACGCACCGGGTTGGGGCCAAAACTCTGTAACGTGGGCCCGCGTCGCTGTCACGGGGTAGAGGTAGGGTAGGGGGCGCGAAATTAGGCAGCTACTCGAAACCACAGTGTAATTCGATTAACGGTGACAAAAATATTTGGGTTTATTTAACTGCCCGGTCTCACAGACATATAAGGACACCAATGGCGGGTTAAGGAAGTCCGAAACTCAATGATATACACTTTTTTTGTACATAAACGGATTTCGTTACCTTGTAAAATAGTTTACTGAGTAATATTTTGTTTTCTTCTAATTACGAGTAAGTTTGAAAGGATTATTTCCCAAGTGGTTTAATTTGTTATACTTAAAAGCTAAGTAAAAGACTTGGCTTCAGACGACAGAGTGCCCGACTTAGTCTAAGAATCGATTAAATCTTTCTTAACTTTAGGATATAAAACCACGCTATAAAATAAATTTAAACAGGAAAAAGTCGAAAACACACCAAAAAAATTAAAATAATTTTATCTTTATGCTGCCAATAATAAATGGGTGATCCAATTTCAATGCTACAGAATTAATTAATTGGGTCATAAGATCCGTTGATTATTCAGATATTATTTTACAAAGAAAAATTTTTCATTAATTTATTCTTTGAAGGCTCATTTTGATGGAGTTTTAAAATATTGTAATGAATTTTTTGATGGACTTTCAACAGACTATAAAAACATTTTTTTGTTCTTTTCTTGCATTTGTAACTAAAAAAATAATTAATCGATTTGAAATATTATTAAAGTAGGTAATATATTTTTACTGTATAACAAAGTATTTTTTTATTTCAGGTTAAACCCGGGAGAAGCAAGCGGCTAGTAATAAAATATTATAATTAGGTATGGCTTATGGTGCACAGAAAAACTTGAATAAGTTTATGATTGTAAATTATATTATTATGTAAGAAATATTATGCTTAATTATAAATAAATAATTGTGTATTAAAATAGTTGTTTAATTTCTATGGAATTGTTAAATATAGATAGGTACATATTATTATAACGCATGTCTTCAGTTAAACTAGAAATAATATTATAATACTAGGAGTTAGCTAACATCACAATACCTATCTAGTAAGAAATTTCTGGTTACAATATATACCCTTCTGCAAATTTTCTTTGCTATGAATAATAAACACACATTCTTTACAACTTAAGCAAACATGTATGTACATAGTATTTATATGCCACAGTTTCGTTAAACTAATGTTGAAAATTATCCCTAACTAGCTGTGCTCCGCGGTTTTACCCGCAGTGTTCCGCTCCTGTTGGTCTTAGCGAGATATTATAGCCTTCCTCGATAAATGGGCTATCTAACACCGAAATAATTTTTCAAATCGGACCAGTAGTTCCCGAGATTAGCGCGTTCAAACAAGCAAACAAAGAAACTCTTCAGCTTTACAATATTAGTATAGATATTAGGTTAATTTCGATTCTCCTTGATAATAAATAGAAATTATACAACAAGAACTTTAATAAATTATGTCACACACATTGTCATTGAATTTGTTCATTAGGCTGATTTAATATTATTATACAAACCATTCTATTTGTTCGGATTTGATTGGAAGTGTTCAAATTAGCACATATAATTAAACATCTAATTATGATATTAGATCTGTGGTATCAAATTTAATTATGGCTTTCTTTGTTTATAATAATTGATTAATAGGCAACAAACGGGGAAAATACTCATAAAAATTTCTTTAAAAACTAATATAATCAAATTAATTTTCTCTATATTAATTTATAAATTTATAAAGAATAGAAAAATTAATTTTCTCTATTAATTCTCCACACAGGATTATTTGAATTACTTTAATTAGCCACTCTAATTTTGACAGAAATAGATAATAGACTCGACAGACGACAGTCGTTATAACTTATTATAACTTGAAGAGTTTGTAAAACCACTATTATTTTATTTAAAAATTAATACTTATAGAATATCTATAAATACTGAACGAAAAACTAAACCAAGGCGTTTAAACGAGCGATCAATTATTTGAAAAGAATAAAAGCTCTTATTATAATCGCGATCGAACTACACGTACGAGTGGGTTTGATCGTTAAGCCAATGAGTTTTGAACACAAACCTTCTCTAAAGCAGATTTAATAATTGGAAGTTTCTATTGATAAGTTCTCTGTTCTATTGAAAATTGCATTTCTGTACCAGAGTAAAATTGCCTCTAAATCAGTCGTCCTCCTAATTTATTGTTATTGCCGACTTTAAAATATATTAATGGACGGTTTGTATTTGAGCGAGGCATCTAAAAAGGAACAGTATGTAAATTTTGTAAGTATTGTCTTAAAACATTGTGGAAGTAAACTGTTAAACTTGGAATTTTTAAGACCAGCTAGACGCGAGACTGAGAGCTGTGTAAAATTTGCAAAAGTTAATATACCTACAGTTCTATAAAGGAGCAATATAATGCACATATTTTGAGGAAGTAATATTTCTTTTCGTGAAAGTTAATCTGCAGGAATGCAACTGGAATTTATTCAAGACTTGTAATGCTATAGGTACGAGTGTTGTGTCCTTGAACTGGCTGGATTTATTTTTAGTTTTATATCATTCAAATGCATTATAAATTACAATATTTTTATAGAATAGAAAAAATTCGACGACGAGGCGGGGTTCGTCTTGTATGTGATTAATAATATCTATGGCTTTTGATATTGCAGATATGGACAATTATTATAGAATACAATTTAACATTGAAAATAATGTTTGAAATACAAAATTTGTTACAAGAAAGCTCGTCCTGTCCATATTTGATGTTTTTAGGGATTTCAAAGATGACTAAGAATGCGTACCTATAGTCGACAAGATTCAATAATTAATAATTCAGTTTAGGAAAATTATATAATTGTGTGTTTATTCCCTTTTGTAGAACTAAAAGCTTATGCCTACGAATGTATGTCTTTTGATTAAATATCGCTGAGTAAATCTTAATTAATAGATAAATGTGGTTAATACAATACTAAAAGCATGATTATTATATAAAACGAGAGACAGTCGTCTAATTAAACTAGTACCTATATCTAGATAGAATAATCGAGAACTAGTCCTGATTAATTATTATTTCTCTAGAGGTTCGAAGTATTAATAATGCTGACGGTTGAAGTTAACTGACAGTATCTGCGGGGTTACTATGATATTTAATAGCAGTATTACTTCCAGTGTGGCGTGATGGCGCTATGCGACCTACTAGCTGCGCTCCGCGGTTTCAACCACGTGGCTCCGCTCCTGTTGGTCTTGGCGTGATGATATATAACTTATAGCCTTCCTCGATGAATGGGCTATCTAACACCGAAAGAATTTTTCAAATCGGGTCAGTAGTTCCTGAGATTAGCGCGTTCAAACAAACGAATAAACTCTTCAGCTTTATAATACTAGTACTAGTATAGATATATCGCTGTCATTTTTCCACAGTGGAAACTTACTTGCTGATCCTCTTGAGATCTGTATATGTATAACTAATTTAAGTATAGATTAGTTGTGAGGGTTTCTGGGCAATTGAGTCGATACAGCAAAAAAGTTTAGCTTAGTTGTGGTGCGATTTTCACGGTTCGTCGATTTTTCCGGGGCTATACAACGTTGTACATAATATTATAATTGAAGGATTTGTTGGAGTTTCATTTGATTTTTAACTAAGTTTTTTTAACTTGCCATTTTTAAGGCGCATCCTTGAAATTTTTGTTAAAATTGATTTTCTATTAGACCGAAACTAGATATTGTAATTTAACCCGATTTTTCAACTTTACTCTACATTTAGTTCTCTCGACTTTTTCTCACATGGGTTGTAAAACTTGAAAACTCCTGCCAAGATATTAATGAATTTCCAATAAGCCTTAAGACGGCTTTCAATTTTAAGGAGATCGTTAAGCTTCTTTTTCTCTCATCGCGGTTAGTTAGTTTAAACACGTTTACAGTTTTAAAACTTTTAATATAATACCTACCTATATTATTTTCTATACAGATTATAGATATTATACTCTATTCATGCTTTGCCTTATTTCCATTCATTGCTTTATAATTTTGGAGCTAAATATTAAATTAGTCTTTTTACTGCTTAAGTGCTTAATGTTCTAAGAAAACAATTCGTTACCGGTAGGTATAAGAAAAATACGTGCAAAAAACATTTCGCATATTTTTTTTTCAATCTAGAAAGTGGGTATTTATTTATTTAACTCCTGTTTACCCTTATGAAAGATACGGGTATATTTTTACGTCTGTTTCACTTATAAAATTGTCTGTACCCGCAAGCAGGTGATCATTTTTTCTTACCGCTTGGGATCCACGCCTTGTGATTTATATAAGGTGCTAAGAATGGGTTATGACATTTATTTATACTATTTGTGTAACATTTTTAATTTAAACAATAAATAGCAAGTTATTTTAAGATCATTTTTTTTTTCAAGCTATAATTTTCTTATAACTTTTCATCTATCTTTTAATTTTTCATATTTTATCTTCTTCTTTGGATAAACTTTTGATATTTAATCATAGTTTTTATCAGTAGTTTTTATAAAATTTTATTATTTATACTTAGAACAGAACAGAATATTTTCCCTTGTATTAGCGATTCCCAGAATGTAAGGAATAAATACTATCAGTTTTCTAAGAAAAGTAGAATAAATTCAATTTACAATGGGCATTAATATTGTTTTATTAAAACAAAAAATGGCGATTAAATTATACACCACTAAGTAGATTTTAATTGCTTTTATCGTGATAAAACTATTTAAAAGCACCAAACTTTTGGTTATGCATCACAAAAGTTTCTAGCTGAAAACAAAAGAATAGGGAGAGAGTTGGCAAGCTCGCATGCGAACAAACGCACTGGTCGGTTGCAAATTATTTATGGTTATATTATTTACGTAGAACTTTTTCCTGGTGTTTTAATTTGCACGACTCATAATGCCAAGCAGTAGCAGTAGAGCTTAATGATCGAAAAATCGTTTTAAGTAGGTAAAAAATCTTGTAAGATTTTATAGCTCAATGCAGAAATGTTGTATAGCCTAATTATGTGAAGTATCATGAGCAAAAATACGTAGGTTTATTTTGAACGCGACTGGTAGTAGATTGTTCTTAATTTAGCAACGGTTTTATCTGATGAAATTTTGAAGATAATTAATTCCTCCTTTCGAAAATGGGCCAAGACGATACTTGAGGGCGTATTTAAGACTAGAGCATTATGATTATTTATTGTAATATTAAAAAGAAACATTACTTTACATATTACATTAGATCTTATGACGATATCTGCACTCAGTTGGACAGCTTACAAGTGACGGCATAGTGATGAAACTTATTATTTTATGCTCTTCTATCGTTCTAGATATGTCCCCTGGTGGTTCAATTGACCCATATTTTTTTCCTATGCGGGCTTGTAGTCTATATATTATGTCCTTTCTCGGGTATCAACATATTTCATGCAAATTGGTTCAGTAGTTTAGCCGTGATTGAGTAACCGATAGACAGACATACTTTCGCATTTATAATATTAGTATGGATTTTACGCCACATAATATGGCCACAGACAAAAATTACCACGCCGATTTTTATGAATGAAGGCGTCGCCGTATATTTAAGATGTAAATGTAAAATGGGATATACAGCGTAGCGGAACTGATTTACCGCTTTTCTTTCTACGACGGAAACAAGGCGTTACAGAAAATGAGCTTAATTCCCTGAGCAAAGTTTGAAATTTCCCAAACTAAAGGGAGGCCTCTAGCGATCACTACGCTGTGTCTAGCATAATAAGATAGTTCTAAGTGGCTGTATTGAGCCTACGTTGACTTTAGATTCTCTAGGCGTTTACATTTCATTCATTTATAAGAGAGTCGGAGGGCGGAATAATATTATTAATTTGAAGACCCGGTCAAGTACTATACTATGATTCCTACGTTAATAATGCCCTGAATTTCGAATACGTGTGTTACATTCTACTGTTTTAAATTTTTCTCAGTTAACATGTTTTACTGGGAAATATTCGAGGTTTTTTTTAATTGGTAAGCGAATGGTAACAATGTTTACGGGAAAGCAAACACAATTATATATATATTTGGATGCGTCTGGCCAAAGACCGAAAAGAATGGAAAAAACATGAGGAGGCCTATACCCGACTATGGGTGAATTAAGGCTTGAAAGAAAGTTAGTTGGACCGTTTTAGCACTTGTGTTTATTAATGTAATTGTACTTATAAATTTTTAAAGGGATTTTAGTCGAGATTGTGGTCGAGATCATGGGTAGGTAAGAGATCAGGCATAGCCCCGCGCGGCCGAGGTAAGGCGAAAGATGCGGGTTGGAATCCCACTTCGAGATAGATTTTTTCTATTCCTCAAAATGTATCTTTTTAAAGCATTTTAATGCTGTAGAACTAAATATATAACTAATTATTGTCATACTGTGTGACTGTGTGTATACCAATGTCGTTGGCAGAAGGTAATTAAATCAGTTTGTGAATAGATTATTGTCATGTCATAAGCAGAGGCATTAGTTACAAATTACAATTTTAATGCAAATATGGATTACGAAACCTATGTTAAGCTCCATATTATTATACTATTATAATCTACATCTTATATAATATAAGCTTCAGTATGTAGTATTAAGCTATAGCTTTAAAGTTCAAATATCTCTTTTTACTCTGATTAAAGTACATTACAGTTCAGCCAAGAATTTGATGAAAATATGCTAACAAATCGAAAACAACTAGGTATAATAAAGAGTGATTTAGAACAATATTCTTACAACAGTGAGAATAGAATTTTAAGTGCCAGTACCATATTATATATTACCTATTGCCTTATTTTCATGCATAAGTAGGTAATTGCCATTTAAACTGAGGAATAAGCTTGACAGAGCATATCCAGGTTGTGAAACAGGCTTTAAAACTAATTTTTTTTACACATTTGTACACATAAAATGACATGAAACTTCGACCAAAAGCTCTTTTGATTACGTTATATAATCTATGAAGTATTTTGTACTCGACAAAAGATAACAATTTTATCTAGAACAATGTTCTTGTAGCGTCTGGCAATTACAAATGTTTTGACTGAAATGAAATTGAAAACAAATATATATATATAGATTAGTATTTGTAGGTAGGTATATTTTAGTACTATAAACTCCTTATAGGCAGACGTGTCCCTAAACCGCATCGCCGCTTTTTAGGAATTGTGGTCAAATCAAACGTCTGCCTATTGATAATAAAAAAAAGTTTTTTAGACCGAGAGACATATTCATATAATGTTTCTATCGCTTCTGTTAAATCTAACTTATAGATATAAATAAATGTGAGATTAGAAATAAGAGTCGATGTATACCTATAATATAATATATTCAAATCAAAAACTGATAGGTATAGTTATGACCAGTAAAGGTAAGAATACTAATTATTTTATGGTCTATTCAATGAGAATCTTCCATCGTTTAGGGAACGTTGTTTAAAAAGTTAGGATACTTATTACCCAGATTATAACACGAATAACAGTCTTCTTTACTCTTAAGCAGTTAGGGATATAAATAAGATATGAAAGCTAAATTGAAATATCCATTTCATTTAAACACCGTCACACTAATCCACCATTACAGACACACATACAGGGAAGCCAGAATAAATTCATAATTAATGAAACACTTCACTGTAATAATATGTGGTTATGGAGATAGATTTAGTCAGATCGGTAATTCACTTAGGAATGTGAGTTATCTCTGGCAGTTAATTAAATCGGTTTAAGCAATTTCGTATTCAGGGACACATTTGAACAAACATTCTCTTACTAGAATAGCAATATAATGTATGGAAGAGCTAGCCGTGTCTGTTTGACATCTAATATTACGTGACAAACATTATTTTTGGTATGAACTAAAATAGCAATGGTAACTTAAATAATCATTAAATTTGTTATACATTCTATTTCAGTATAGGTATTCTCTTTGTATTTGTAAAACTAATGGCTAAAGGAATCTATACCTACATTAAACAGGGGAAAAATATTGTGATATTCCAGGCTCGACCATTCATCGTTTCAAGTGATTGTCTTGTTTGAACCGTTCACAGGAAAAAAAGAGGTACCTATAGTTCGTTAGTCGTCAGTTGTAAAGACTAAACTCTACAATATCATTTTAATTATTCCAATGACAGCAATACCCCAAAACCAAAAAGTTTTGCGACACATTGATACCCCCTTTTGTTCAGTGTGGAATGTGGATTACATAAACTCTTAGCTCAGGGCTTATTCACTGCATTGGGAATAATAAAAAGGTTGTTGTGGAGTGCAATGAATTCAAATTCTGTATTTATGAATTTCAATACTCCTTGTTTTTAGTTGTAATACTTTACGAATATGAATGTTTTCGTAAAATCGTTATTAAACTTTTAAAAAGACATCTAGCTCAAATGACATTTACATAGATTTATCTAAAAGTAAGAAATATTTAAATATTTAAATACTTAAAGTGTCTAGGCAGAAATGGAGATGGGCGGGCCATGTTTGTAGATTAAGTGACAATAGGTGGACCAACAGAATCTTGGAATGGCGTCCTTGGACCGGGCGAAGAAATGTTGGACGTCAGCCTGCTAGGTGGGCTGACGATATAGCGAGGGTATTGGCACAGACTAATAATAATATACTACGTATACAAGTATTGGGAAGAAAATAGATGCGGGTGGCAAAGAACAGAAAAGAATGGCGTGCCCACGTAGAGGCCTATACTCAACTTTGGGTTTAAACGGGTTGAGAAAGAAGAAGAAGAAAAGAAATATTTGAGGAAGTCTTGAAGCTTTTTTTCGTGAAAGATGCAGTACATAATTATATCGAAAAATATACCAATAATTGTACACTGTACTGTGCTACAGAAGAAAATCCATCCCGGCACATTGTTTAGACACGCTAAGCTTAAGATAAACGCTTACGAAAACCATATTTCACAAGATTTAATCACCGCTTCGCCCGTCTTTGTTTAATTCCTAACGGCTTATAAGATAATCCACCGATACTCTGTCCACAAGCGATCTGTAAATCGATAATTTATTACTTATCCGGTAAAATAACATTATCTGTTAATTTTATAGAGCCTATAAATAAAATAAATAAATATTAATTTCACCTATTGTACATACCATCTAAAAGCACTTTTACTGACACTATGCTGTTCCATCTTAGATCATTTAATTAATGATCTAAGTGTTCCATAGATACCGCTTTCCGAATCGGTGGTAAATGTAACTATTATGTTATGACGATTCAAAAGTGCTTCTAGAAGAAGGTCTAATTGAATAAATAAATGTTCGAGTTTGAGTTTGAGCTTAATATGAGGCTCTGGCTCTCTTGCTAGGCTAGGATAACCTTTGTTAAGTTTATTATTATAGACTTAACAAAGGTTATCCTAGCCTAGAGTATATTTACTATTTACAATAATTTAATATTCAAGAATGTACGATGTTTACACATCATTACGTATGTAATTTCTACGCATACTACGGGGTACTTAATATTCATAGACGTGATTTTAATGAGTTTTG
>CAJQZN010037707.1:0-25480 GCA_907164685.1 Colias eurytheme | reverse complement strand
CTGACCCCGCTGATATCATGCAGACAGGTATAATGTGAAGCTTTATTCATACACATAATTCTTTACTATAACACTAATAAAATGGTCTTTCTGCCCAACCTTGGTAAATGCCTTTTCCATTTTCTTCCTCTACGTTATGTCTAGCAGACAGGCATAGTAGAGGTCTATATTTTGAAGAGTGAGAAGAGACCTATTTGTAACACCTGATTGATTCAAGATACTACTACACTTTTTATTATCTTGTCGTTTTTGACGATGATGATGTGTTTTTAATATCTGGGTTACAAAAGTATTAAAATTTTTATGTTTAAGGAGTCACAGTAATGTTTTACAGAATAGCCTACTTTACTCATAAAACTATTTATCGAATTATATTTTTGACCTTGGCTTCATTGAAGGAAGAAACAACGCAGAATATTATATTCCTATTTCATCCGACATTTTCCCTCATCGTTTTGAATATTAGTGATAAGGATAACGACCAGACAGTACTGAAATACTTCCGGTTGTAACATTTAAATAATGGATATAGTTAATATGACTTTAATTGAATGTTTTAAATACCCTGTCTTCAGTGTATTATCTTAAATAGAATGGAAATGTTAGTACCGGTTTCAATAACAGTATTAATTTCCCTGGTAGCTTATTTGACGTAAATATACATTGTTGATCATTTTAGAAATAAGCTTAATATTATGAAGCTGTGAAACCGGCTATAAATGTAAAAATGCTTAGACTTCATGATGGTAAAAACAATATTTCTCCCTTAACAGAAAACAGCCAAACCCAAATGGTGACGACATCAGATGCTGCGTTAATGAACGGTGGTATGATGGTGCAAGCTGGTGCGATGGGTCCCACCACAGTGATGGGCCAGATCATGGGTGCCCTCAATACTGGACTCGCGGAGGACCTGAACATTGAAACGTTAGAACATAGCTTCGATTGTAATGTTGATGAGGTATGTTTTGCTAGTTTACGGAAATTATAACGCTAATGTTCAAAGTGATGATTTCTAAAAGTAATTAAATAATGTGGATTCAATCTACCCTACAAAATTTGAAGGATGTGTTTTTCTTTTTATTGAAATAGATAGCCTTTGTGCATTCCTAGGAATAGCCAGTTACGATATTGATATTAAAACATATACGAGACTAAATGAAGTTTATGAAGTAAGTCTTCAGCAAATAGAATTTCAACTGGACACTTAGGGAAATTGAAACATTAGGTCGTTAACGTTGGGTCATAAGTTAGATAATAATGACGTGGGTGACAAATTTTTCGAGCATATTAGGATAATTAAACTAAGACATTGACGATAATGGGTAATAATGGATATATTATATCGCTTATGAATAAAGGGAACAATTAATAATTCCAATAATTTTTCATATGGATATTATACGTAAACTCATGAATTGTGTATCCTTTGTTTGCAGTTCATAAAAGCATAAAATTTTATTAACATTGACTATTGGATCTCGTCATTGTCTGTTGTTTTTTTTTTCGAAAACCTTTAAAAACTTTTGCCATTTGTGGTTATAGTTATTAAAAGGATAAACATTGCCTACTTTACGAGAGAAGTAATAAAAATCGAAGTAAATGTTAGACGTCGCGCATAACGGCTAGTCTGTTAAACAATAAGGAAAACGTAACAATTTTAATTTCTCACGTGAGTTATTTCAAATATAACAAATGTATTTTCATGCATCTTTGATGATTCATAATGCTAGCAGTCAGCACAATCTAAATGAATGGATGCTTTTTAAGTCTGCACAGTCTGCTAATCAGCTGAAATTAAAATTAAAAACTTTGCCCTTTTTGTCGTACTTACTCTTAACTACTAACTTCGGGACTTGCCCGAGCTGTCTTTTCCTAGTTAAAATAAAAAATACCTCCGCCTAAATTTGACTCCATGTAGTTTATAGCAATTTGGATGACGTCTGCATTACATCTGTCACTCTTAAGGCGTACCCGGCCTAATTCTAGTATTTTTTTTGAATTCAGTGATTGACGGTGATTTATGTTTGTAACTGCATTTCAAAATATGTGGCTTTGTTTGCGAATATCAGTTACAACTTTGTCTATAGTCTTGTCAACTGATTTCACCACTGTCCTGAAATAAGTAATCAATAGTGCAATTTTTAGGGATATTTTATTTTCAATTAAATTTGCTCGCTGATTCTCTCTGAATGTAATAATAAATAATACTTACCAGTCATCTATTTTTGCGTCTTCTTAATAACTAATCAAGTTAGTCTCATTGTTTTTAGTAAACAACTCTTTATCTATTGCTCTCACAGGTGATAAAGCACGAGCTGAGCATGGACGGCAGCCTCGACTTCAACTTCCCGCAGCAGCAGATGGCTTCGGACGCTGAGAGCCACTTCGCTGCGCCGGCCCCGCCCGTCCCCACCACACTCTCTGGGGGGGGACAACGCACCCCCTACACTGTTGCCCCCTCTTGGGTACATTGAAGTCTATAGTCTGTGGCCTAGTCTATAGTCTGTGGCCTATAGTCTATCCTCTATGGTCTATAGTCCATAGAGGATAGACTATGGTCTGTGGCTTATAGTCTATGGTCTAGTTTGTCTATAGTCTTTCAAAGTCGTCATATTATGTTCAACATTTCAAAATTTTAATATAATTTCGGTTACGTTTTAGTATGTATATAAATTGTTACGTATTCAAGATATATTTGTTTTTATCGTTTAGTCTACGTTAAGGATGGTTACCGTTTGCAGTCGAATGTGCTAATTAGTTGTGTGGTGCGGGGCGGGGCGGAATGGCGCGATTTTGGATATCAAGGTATGTTTTTTAAACCTCACTTTTTTATAAATATCAGAAAAGTAAAAAAAAAATGCGTGGAAAATATATTCCGGAAACAAACAACCTTTTTGTGAGTTTTTTTGAACCGTTAAAAAAATTATCTAAATGCATTTTTCAAATGGCATGGGCAATATTTCAGCAAAATTTTAAAGATTCGCTATAAAAAAATATTATGAATTAAAATATTATTGAAGTATAAAAAAAATTCAAATTTTTGCGATAAATCCAACAAAACACATATATCATCACTCAAACTAATCTAATGATACAACAATTAAATAATCTTTTTTAATCATTTTTTCATTCAAAATTCCACTGCACAGATAAACATCACGTAAATCCAAAAAAATAAGCTCAAAAAATCATTGCCAAAATACGTCATAATTCGATAACCCACGTTCAATAAATAATCCGAGAGTACTCAACAAATACATTAGCGAGCGTTTAACAATAGTCAGCTGCAATAAATCGTACAGTATCAGCGATAATCTGGGAAACTTTTGCAGCACAATCCAATAACTTTGTGTAGTATTTCGGTAAACTACAAGTCTGTTGTTTCGTGAAAATACCGCGGACGTCCTGACCCCGTTCTCGTGTCTTTAAGATAGGAAGTAAACTTTTATAATAGCGTCTGCATTTTTCGTTACGAGACTGATTTATTGGTTTAGATAATAATGGAGTTGCGTTTCTATCTCTCTTAATTCTTGGACATTATTGCACGCAATTCGGATATTGGTATAGGTTTAACTTAATTTTATCGACCATTGATGGAGTAGATTTAAGGGATAAACTTATAAGTAGTTATAGAATTTATCACTTTTATTACAATTATCACCTTAAAATATAAATATTTAGGTAATATTCATAACTAATAGATCTTGGCTATATTCAGATGTATCTTATTTATAATAATCATACATACAAGCAATAAACAATTAGAAGGAGGGAAAACGTTTTGTTTATTCATGTTATCAACAATATCTGGTTATCAAACCTATTTAAAATTAGTCATAACTCATAACACTTAAAATATTAGGAAAATACATACTTATTTAAAAATAATATTGTAACAAATTCGTCTTACCCATCGTTGTTTAGTATGATAACTAAAAGCTATTTACAAAATAAAGAAAAAAAATGTTCAACAAGGCTATTCTGACTCTCGTTCAAGTTTACGACGTTCTGTATTACGAAAAATAACTGCGTCACTCATGTTCGCGCTTTGTACGGGGATTATGACACGTGAGGCCTTTCAGAGAATATACGGCTGATAAACTGAATGAAAAATGTTATGAGATACTATCATTCCCTTGAGGCATTAGTTTGAAGTAATAAAAATCACTAAAAACGCTTGCCCGTAAAATTGAGGACATTTTAGACTTTAGGAAGTCTTGGAAAATCTATACACAACTTGATCCATATGTCCCAAGCAACGATAACAAACTTCGTGATCACAATATAGGCATAATATGCTGTGTTTAGATATAAGTAGTAAATCTCAGACAAGAATCGTCACTTAAAAAAGCTACGCCATAGTAGGTATACATTTCAATGAGTACTACTTACAGTTTACTTAAATTGCACATTAGAAGTTCCAGTACTTTTATTTATTTGTTTGAGCTTGAGCTATTTATATCTATTAATATAATTTACATGTTATAATATAGTAAATCACTTTGAATAGCTGTAATGCAGAGGAAGGTTAATGATACAATAAATAAAAATTCTTGAATAATCTGTGTTCTTTTGTTCTATATTGCAACATTTCTAGAATTGGTAGGTGGTCGAAATCGGACCTTCTCTTTATTTAGGACAAATATTCAATCATTTTATTATTAATATCGATTTCATTAACAACTGGTGCACAAGCACAACTGAAAAAAGGAAATTAAATTGTCTTGATTTAAAATTAAAATAAACATACATATATACTTTGAACTTTTAATTATAAGAAAAAGAAGTTAAAGAGCATAATCAGTGCATTAAAATCGGCATGGTGTTTTGACTGCTACGAACACAATAGAATGTGATGGATTGGAATATTTCTATTGAAAACCGCTCGTCATTTGTTCACTGATATGAATATATAATTAGATTTGTATTGAATTCGGTTTGCAAGCGGTCGTGATTCAATTTTACCTTTGAATGGCCGCATTTACGCGCTAATGAGGGGTCTGGGCGGTAATTAATCATATCATTTTTAGCGTAAACGGTGCTACGGAACCCCGACGATCTAGCGCCTTGGAATAATAGAATAACACGAAAAAATCCGTAGAGCACAACGCTATTAAGCTGTGGTAATGACTTGTTTTTAAGGGTTACAAAAAAGTCTCAAGCAGACGGTATTGCTGCGCCAGATTTTAGATTTTTTTATAATCGCTTCTCAGAAGTTAATGGAGAGTAAAATTCGAATCAAAAAATTGCGATGTAATTTAATATCTAATGTTAAATTATCTGAAAATAACATTACTCAGCTAATGCAACGGCAAAGTTACTTCGTAGTTGAACTCGAATTTTTATTAACAAGCTGATTTTCATAAAGACTCGTTTAAATTTCCAAACTCATCCTGTATTCCGGTCGGCCGGCGACATAATTAGGTAGGTCCCACCTTTACACACGATTTCTCGGCACTTGTTAAAAGTTTTCAATTGCGTTACGAGGGGTTCTTAGTTCCTTACACAGAATTTATTCATTATATTCTCCCCACTACACCCCTACTTAATAAAACGCGTCTGCTGTTTACGGCCTTACCCCCTAATACTTACAATTTTAAATATTTACCGCATGGCCTTTTAAATGAGCAATGAATTAAACATTGTTTTCTTATTTTCTTTTTATTATTATTTATTATGATGCGTCTTTTTAAATAACTACGTATTTCTTCATCACGCATCCTCTCATCTACATTTCCGAGCATTGTCTTGATGGGATTTTATTTCAAAATAATAAATATAAATAGATTTTCTTGGTGTCCGGTTCTGTCCCCGCTGGCAGAGCGAGTCCTTCCATCACGGATGTCATTAATATTTACGCTATTATCTATTTTCTATTCCACTAATCACATGATAAATACCCACGCACCATTCTCATACTGAACAACTTCGTCAATCTTCAGTACAAAATAGTAATTGAACTTATAAATTTTAGACAGCATCACTCAATATCGGAGCATCGTAAACTTTTCCAATTTGAATCTTATGTATCGTAATTCATTGTCGATCAACATGATTTACATGAAGATTTTCTTAGTATTTTTACATTCTATCGAAGTTTGTTCGATGGGCGCTGAATACCAAGCGGGCCGAGCGACTCCTCATTATTGCTTGACAGCTTATGGCGAGTTTTATCGGTTATTTAAATGAGACAACATAGTTATGGCTGTCAATTTTTCTTAAGGTTACGTGCGCACAGCTTTTGAAAATTTTATAAATCAGTGTGTATTAGCATAATCGGAAAGCTTCCAATTTCGTTAATTTTAAGCTGTTTTTCTTTTACTTCTACCGTGAATTAAAGATCAAACATTTTCCATTCAAAAATTTACAATTTAATTACTTACTTGCCACTCGAGCTTTTTTAATCAATTGAACATATTACCAAATTTGCGTCAGCAATGAGGAATGGCGAGGGGCTGTTATAATTTTGTTGAATGTTTTACCATTCTCCGTCGCGACCACTACAATTAGATTACGCGTTCATTAGAACGCGCCTGCACTGCTAACGATTTTATTATTTTTATTGCGCATCAGCAATGCTCCGAATATTTTCAACAAATTATGCACGCTTGGAACACGAAGACGAAATATTCTAATTGCTGAGACGTTTTTGACGGTTCGCAAATTAGTGTCTGGTTGTAATTAAATTTGTCGTCTGGAAAATTAAATAATAAAGCGTAGTTGAGAACTATACCTTAAATTAAAATTAATTTTAGTGATTAGAGAATTTTCCGATATTGTACGTTCTAGAGCTTAATTCTGGAGTTGAGGAATTCAGCCACTCTCGCTGATCAGATCTAATGAGAGTAAAGCTTATCGTTGTTCGTAGATCGAACTTGGGCGGTAGGTATAATATTAAACGGTAAACCCTGATATTTAACAGTTTTCGTTATCATTTCGTATAAATGCGCATTTTAGATGCTTTCTGCGATGCAGATGTAACGTATAAAAATGCAAGACTACCGGCCGCGGCCGTATCACTTTCCGTCTCCATATAAAGTGACGACCATATTGAGCCCGACTTCGTAGTAGTATAGGCCATATCACAGACTAATAATAATATACTACGTATGCGATATGTTACTAAAAATGTCTTGTTACGCCATGATAAATAAATAAATAAAAACAGATATGCGTGCCCGAACACAAAAAAATTAACTTTTTACCGCGTTAGAACTCGTTTGTTCAAAGAAAAATATCCGAATTTGTACATGCGGTAATTAAGATGGAGTAAATATCGTTTCTTGTCCCTTTGCGTTACTTCAATTGGGATTTATTTTTCAAAAGATAACCATATATTGAGTTCCTTTCCATTCTTATTTCATGTTACGTTCTTATACAATTTCAGTAAATATGGTAATTAGTTATAGCTAAAAATGTGGCAAGTTTATCTTTGTGCAATTAAAAGGAAATTATCAATCGCGTGCTCGATATAATGTGTGTATACGATAAAGGGAAAAAATAAGTCTGATTAATTTTTATTTAATCGTAAATAATATTTTTTACACATGCGCCATTGCCAGAACTCAGACATTATCATAGAATTACGACTTAAAAGTAGGTACTTTCTTTCGACTTTTTTATAAAGCAAAAAGTTTCCAACATGTAGTTTATACCGTAGGTAATTATTTTATTAGTTACCGGAAAATTATTATGGACAAATTAGTATTAGCAATTAATATTGTTGATGCACAAACATTGTGTTTACACATCAATACAATCATGATTGAAATAGCGATTTCACAAAGAAGGCATTATTTTGAAATTCAATTAGGTTTCCGCGAGCCAACACAACCTTTCCTTGAAAGGTCGAATCATGACAATACCGTCACGTCATGCAGTAAGGCGACGATTTTTTTTATCTTTGAATTTTGGCAAAGATGTTTCACTTCTGACACGTGTGCTCGGCACACACGTTCTTTTTTAATAGAAAGAGTGATTCAAGAGGAAGGTTTAATATAATTTATTAGGTTTTCGGCAAAGCGAATGGAAAACTATTAGTTAATAGTTAAATAGTAACATGTTAGTGTTGTTTTTATACAATAAATGTAAACAATGAAAGCTGAGGAGTGAGCGCATAGCACGCTTTGGGCGTAGGGCGTGTCGCTCCGCCTACATGCAACAGGTCGCTGGGACGCCCACACACTTGCTGTGAACTTTTTCCAATATATTGTTTATTTATTTAATTCTACGCACTTTGTGTAGTATTGAATGTATTCTGGATTGTATTAAATTGTAGGCTTGAAATTTTTTCACTGTGATAGGCTCCAGCCTCGTGGTCTTTGAAATTGCTAGAAAATTTCCGTAATTACTTTTCCTTATTATTTTGATAAAATCTTAGTTTTTTTACATCAGGAAATAGATTTAATATATTAGTATAAGGTATAAATATTAAATACTTATCGCTTAACTTAACTGTTGCAGTGTTGATTTACGGATTAATAAAAATACTAGCTTACCTATATTTAATTGTCATTCAGTCTTATGGCTTCTTCCATTAATTGTGTAATACTTTTACACTTGTAAATAAAACGTTAAATATCCCAGCAGTTTCAATAAAAAATTATCAATGTACATAATATTATTATAATAATTACCTATGTAAGTATATACTATATACTAATGTGCTCTTAATGTATTATGAAGGGTCCTAAAATTTTTAGAACAACAACATTTTTTAATTTTTGGACGCACTTTATGGAATTTTAACCCAGCATAATATATCCTAATACATGCTGGGTTACTGGGCTTACTAATTAGTACCTATTTACATTTTATTTTTGAAGATGCAGAATATTTTTTTAAAACTTTTATAATTTAAATTATAAAATATAGATTTTATTTCCGAAGCTAAAAGTAGTGGGGTGCAACCATCTTTAGGTGGAAAACGAGACATTACCATTGAAGAATTTATTAAGATCGTTATGAAAATTGATTTTCTCCTAAAAATTCAAGTTACATCTTTCAATGGCAAATTATTTTCAAAAATAAAAGGGAACGGCCAATAAATTTACCGTTGAAATATGTACTGATAGGCTTTTCCGTTCCATACCATTTAATACGGGAACAATAAAAATTCGAGCCTATAAAATTTGACCTACAGAATCGAAATCTTACCGATTGTACTATAAAGGAAACACGTTCTAAATAACGGGCGTGTTAAGAGGTCTGTCTGTGGGTTTTGCACAGGGGTAACACTTCTAAATTTGAAATATAAATTTTTCCAAAAAGTGTGAGAGAAAATATATATATTTTGAGAAGGGCACAAAATTTATGGATGTCTCTTTAACTTAAAAAAATTTAACTTGAAGAAAAAGAAATAAATTACAAAAAAATCATCAACAATGTACCTAGGTATTAGTAGAAAATTTTTAAGAGATATAACTTATACAAATTGTATCTAAGATGTCTTAGGTATTTGTTATTTAACGCGAATCCTATCACCATTGATAGTTACTATAGACTTTATGGCATTATAAAGTTATCACAGACGATGTAGGCTTTCAAACACTCAGGTGATTTAAGAAATGGAGCGAACAATTATCATAAATTATTATATTGGAAATACTCATAAAAGTTTAACAAAATTATTTGGTGATATTAACCTTAATTTGAAATCGTTAAATAATAAATAAATTTGTCCTAGTTCTTCCAGAAGTTCAAGTATGACACAGTTGAAGCATATCAAAATACATAGTATTACAGACTAGTTGGTTCCTGCGGCCTCACCCACAGGGAACCCGGGTAATAAGTAGGCTATGTCCTAATCCAGAATATAATCCAAAATATACAAATTACTTACCAAAAAACATACAGATTCGATCAGATTTTAGGTAAAGAGGAAAAAAACACTGTTTGAAAAAAAAAAGTATCTAATTATAAACATTATTTTAGATTTTTTTTGTATTTTTGAGAAAAACACATCCATACTCGCATTTTTTTTCATTCTAACAAACTTTCGCGTTTATGATAAAAGTAAGTATTTTCGCAGCCCTATTGTATAGTGTGAATAAATTTACGCGCGAGGCACCCCACCGGAATATCTCGATAACCAACGGCGCCTATGTTTTATAACCCGTAACATCCGGAACTGAATTTATTGTCACCCTACATTCCTGTAAAAAACTTGCGAAAATCACAAAGTATGTCAATTGGCATTTTTTGTTGAATATTAAATAGGTAGCTATATATATGCATATTACAAAACATGCATATAACATGTTTCGTGATATGATTTTTTTTTTCGTTAATGACACTATGAAATATACATATGTATTTTTAACCTCTTAACAAGATAATTCTAAACGACTAATATTATTATTTATCACCATCAGTCAATACTAGAAAATAGGCCATAAAAATTAACTTACCTTACATAATTACTAAAAATTATATCAATATTTTTATCCCAAATTGAGTAAAAAGTATTCTCAATTTTTACAGACTTTAATTGCAAGCCAAATCAAAAAGGTGAAAGTTTTTCTCAATTTAGTAAATGTCCTTTATCTTAATTTAGTAAATGTGCATGTATTAATAGTACGTAATATCTGTCAACCATCTGTCAACCGTTTATTTTTTATCTGCAATCCATCCTGATTAACATATTATATCCAAGATTGTAACCAATGTCCAAAAAGAAAGAATAACGAATTGTACGTCTTATCTATGTTAGAGTCCACGCACATAGATATAAAACTTCCATTTCACAAATCTCACGAACTACAAAAGTAATATTTTGCGTTCACAGACAAGTTTTATGCGAAAAGTTGATTGTTCTAGAAATCTAGATAGATATTTTACTTAAGTAATAAATCAGCAAGTATAGGTGTGTATATATACAAGTGATAGTCATATATTAAGTTTCGTATTCGTTTAGTCTCCATGGTTTATGTCGGCCTTATTTCGGGCACGCCAATTATCTACATCACATATTAAGAACACACTTTATTCTGAGCAATGAACGCAGAGAAAGTCCGTTACATTGCTGAATATGCGACAGATTTATCGTGGTTGCGTAGTGATGTTCCATTTTATCGACGACGATAATCGAAATATGCGGCGCAATATTTATAATTAGCGAGGAGTCCACTTAACCACTCTGCTGTTCATTATTACCTTATTCGCGGCCTATAATTTTCCTATTCATAATGATTAGAAAATGACGATGCACGTTCAGTTCGTCAAATGTTAATAGAGCTGATGTTTGTGATTTGAAAAGCGACAATTGCGTTTAATTGTATATTGTACATGTTAGGTTTTAATTTTGGTATTGTATAAAGTTTTGGTAAGAATCGATAGGGCCCCGGCACTACGGGGTCGTCACCTGGGACGCGGGGCAGGGGAGGGACAGACTTGGCGTCGCTGTGGCGGGCAGGTTACGATTTACACTCCACGAACTCAGCAGAAACTCTGCCGAACGAGAATCGCTGATAATCCACATATACACGCGCGTTGCGAAAATTACATCAAGATTACTGGGACGACACATTCTTTGTTCATAAATTTTAATTAAATACATGCGCGAATTTTATATATTGTAACTAATCATTTGTATCTGGAGAAGAATTTTTAGCAATTAGACTTCTCTCATGGGGCAGACTAATTCGATAAGCTTTTAATCTCTTTATGATTTATTTTTTATATTCACTTTAAATCCTTTAAAACTTTTTAAAAGTTTAACAACCTACGTATTCAGCGAAATATGCAAAGTAAAAAAGTTGGATAAAGAGTTATCAATTGTTAATTGTCATACTAATATCAATTTTAATTTGCGTCTTAATTAATTTATATTGTTTTGTTTTTGTTTCAGGTCTTTCCTGGCTTGCAGAGGCAAGGTACAAGGTTGCAATGTTAACGCACAACGGTCGCAACCGACGAGCGAGACCGGATTACAGCCGAGACTGATATAAGTGTTCTGATTTCTGCAGATATGAAACGTCGATCAAAGTGCGATAGTGAATCGTTCTAATTCAATTATTGAACTTTTTTTATCATTAAGGTTATGTGACCTCGCGTATGTTTAGTAATCGATGTATAATTAATTCCCATTATAGTTCTCCCTTCTATTATTTATGTAATTTTACTTGTTTAAATGTTAAGCTTAAATCGATGTTAGAAACGAAAAGAGCTTCGAGCTCGGTTATCATTGCCATTTTAGCTTTTAATTTTTCATCTTCGGATACAGATGGGCCAATTATGTTTACATGTAATTATATCTAGGAAAGTAATTTTGTAAAATATACGGACATCCGCTGGGCAGTTTTATAATTGATCCAATTTGATATCGAAGAATAGTTCAGGTTCAGTCGTAGGATGCATACCATGGCGTGCTATAGCAATTTAATTCGACATGTTTACGGCGTGTAATATTTAACAAATTTCGCATCGCTAAAGATCTGTAATTAAACGGTTATAACATCTCAAGGTGCACACCCTGTTATTTAATGCTAATAGAATTACAATGTTATACCTCATATATATTTTTACGTATGCCATTATCTAACCAAAAATTTATGAAGTACCAATCAATTGCTCAACAATTTTGACGCCAAAATCATGCTTTATTTTAAGAACAGTAAAGAGTATAATAGACACAATTTTAGTACAGTGTACAAATGTTAATAGTAGTGCCTGTTTGTAAAAATAGTTGCGATGTTTTAATGCTCATTGTTGTTTGTTGAAGGATTCATCATAATATACATATGGGACACTATGTTATGTCTGGTGTTGACGTGCAAAATGAATAGTCAGACCTCTAGTCCCGAATAATTAATAAGTTCTAATTAAGCGTCGTTTGCGGCTAACATCGAAATGATTAACCGCAAGGTTACGACAAAAGATACATTAAATATTCATTGTTCAACATTAAACACACTAATATTTGATGTCATCTTTTGTGACAACTTCGTTTATACATGCTAGCGATAACAGTGGTGGTTTCAGCAGACCGAGGAAAACGACCATATTTTCCTCAAAACGTTTGATATTATATTTAAAACCGTCGAAAATTATAGCGTAAAGCCATACCTTTGTCATGTGTTTATTGACAATTGATTATTTGTACAAAAATATGCATTACGTAGTATCTTGCATACATCAAAAAATATCGTGATTTTGTATTGAGCGATTCCACCACTGTTCGAGAACATTCTGCAAAGGCCTGTTAGGAGTTCACTCTATGAATTACCTCAGTGGACTATTTGTGATAGATTTAGCCAATAAGTGTTCAATTTAGCAACTTTACTGTAAATGTAAGTCAATTCTTATTATATTTGGCGTCCATGTTATGACGAGAGCATTATTTTTTGCCTCTTATTATTATTTTTGGTAAGAATGTTGAAAGCAATTTTTGTTACATTTTTTACATACAGCTGACATTGGTGCTATAGTTAAATATTATATAGCGCATTTTAAAACAAATATATAATATTTTAATTTCATTCGTGTATTATAAAAATGAAATGTTCGTACAAAATTAATTATAAAAACGAAACTGCGTTCTTTGCCAAATTTAGGCAGAGGGTGCATGAACAACTTTTACTTGTAAATATAATATAGTTAAATTGAGTTACTTTTGTACTATTATTGAATGTTCGACATCAGAATCTATAAGATTAAGTTTGCCAAATATTCAGTACATGTTATAACGCGACACAAATATGAATGTATCTTAAGTATAGTAGGGGTTCGATGTTAGATGACTCGCCTCCGCGGAGGTATCTCATGTTAGATAGGTTTATTAGTTTTATTTTTAATGGTTGTTGATACATTATATTATAATGTTATATGTGTTAAGAATCGATTTCACCAGCAAAATAATTCACGTTTTAATTTTAGTCGACTTTTCATATGAATTTTTGTTATACAAAATGTCTTTAGACAGTTTTAAATATTGGTTATTTTGTTCGTAAAATCGTTGCTGAGGCAGACGTTATGTCAATCCATGTGGTCAATTAATTAAGGATCTAATGAGTCTGTTCTTATAGGTCTAAGGTCTTTAGTGGAAGAACATAGTAATTTGGTTTATTTGATAATGACATTAAATCTTTTTTTATATAATCGGTGTTGTAAATAAGATTTGTGAGAATTTTTGTTCGATATTCGCTTTAAATGTCAAAGTGTTGTTTATTGCTTTTGAAAAGTAATAAATTAGCTTTGTAACTATAAAATTATGTTATTTTATCGCCAGCAATTTATTGTCAAAAGAACGTTGTAAATTAAGTACACTATCGAAATTATCAGATAACTAAATTTGACGATGTATGAAGGATCACTAAAGCCTGAAAAATCTTTTATTTCATATCATGAAGCACTTTTAAGTTAGTGAAATAACGGATTAATTATAATTACGGAAACATCAAATTATTTTAGTAGGTACTTAGTAAAGGCACAGTCACTCATATTAGTTCGAGCTGCGATGCGTATGAAATGACTCCTGTAGTGCAGTAACTTTAGGTAGTTAATTTGGGTACACGTAGTGTAATTATGGATGAATAATTGTTACGAGAAACTGACCAGTGTTCGCTTATTGAGTTGTACATTTATAAAGTAAATTACCAAGGTATAGTTATTTCATTTGACTTTCTGTAAGACGTCTGTTGTCTCATATGTTTAACTTATTTAGTAGAATGTTTTTTTTCCTATGTTTTTGCATTGTTCTTCAAAGGAATGGTGTTCAAATCTTTTTTGTTGATTTTATTTTTTGGTATATTATTAATTTTTTATTGTAATTAAAAAATACCTTTACGTGAAAGTCTTTACGGTAAATTAGCTAAGGTAGGAAAAGTTATGTGTTAAATGTAAATATATAGACAAAACATGTATGTAGGAGTACATAAATGTTATTTATGTATTAAATTTGATATTGTTTTCAAAATTGAATTGGTTGTATTATTTTCCCTCACCCTTTCCCTAAGTGACATATCACACTAGCGGATTGCGAGCGGTTTCAAAGCGGAGCGGGTGCGCAACGAATACGTTGCGGTTGCGCAGCGAATTCGTTGCGGACGCGTGGCAGATGCGCAACGTTTACGTCGCAGTCATGTACACTCATTAACAAAATGGAATCCGTGCTGGTTGTTACTTATAACTTGTGATAGTATAATAATTATGAGATCATTATTTTTTACGAGTTTCATAACATGTTAATGTTTAGGGTATTGTTTTATCTATTAAATCTTGGTCGAAATGCAATCAGATAACTTAATTGCTCATTAAGAAAGTTCATTAGTGAAATAAATGTTAAAGCTCCTTAACTAAAACAGGGCTATCTTATTATTAGATAAATAGCAGTGAATAGAAAATTTTATCAAGCAACCAGCAACTCACTATCACTTTGCTCATAATTAGGTTCACAAAATCTCTTTATAACATACGTTGCTATGGGAGAGATTATACTGGTCAGTCGTTACATACTTTTGGAATGTATGGTACATTCTAAAAGTCCTAGTAATTCAATTTTATAGCACCTTTTTTTAACAACTCCAGTTGTTATTACATCTTTAGTTAACTGTTAAGTAAGTGCATTTCCACAGTACGGTTAAAAAATTGAGTGCTACAGAAACGATGGAAATATTGAATGGAAGTTAGGCAAGGCGGAAGGGCTGGCTTTTGTGCGAGAGTATACAAAATGACGCGTCCGCAACGAATTCGCTGCGCAACCGCGGCGTGTTCGTTGCGCGCCCGCAACGTATTCGTTGCGCACCCGCTCCGCTTTGAAACCGCTCGCAATCCGCTAGTGTGATATGTCACTAAGTGTTTATAAAAAGTGCGCAAAAAGTCTGATAAAATTATGTCTGAATGCATTACAGTAAAACGGAAAACACGAGTTCGAACCTCAGGAAATTTAAAGATAAATAGCTAGATATAGGAGGTATATAATAGCTAGATATAGGAGGTATACCTTCCTAGCTTTATGATAAACTTTAAAGTTCTTAATCAATATCGCAGACAGAATTAGAACCTGACTTATGATAATATGACGATTCAAAAATGATTCTAGAAGTCTAAATGAATAAATAAATGTTTGATTGATATATCCAAATTACTAGTAGTTATCCAATATCGGCTATATACAATATATTGTACGTATAGCCGATATTGGTATACCGATCAATTATACATTTATTTATTCTATCCGCAATATACTCTTAACTCTTTCTAAAAACATCCTGAATCTGAAACGATCGCAATAGCGCACTTCCTATCATGCTCGTTTGCTTGTTTGGGGATAGAAACAAAAAGCAGCGACATAATATAGGTATATGTAAATACTTATTTTCCTTTAATTTCAATAAAAAATATCGCAGCATTAGTACCTATTATTACATTGGTAATTACTTGATAAATTCAAAACTAATTCGATTAAGGCTATTTTATTGCGTAACTTCCAGAATATTTTGAAGATATGTGGCAAATGTTTTTATAGCGAAATTAAGAACTTTTTATTACTTCTCGTGTACGGCATAGATAATGTCGAATATGTGTGACTTCTTATTTGATATCTAAATATGTAGCGATAGTATTAAGTACAGGTCAAGATTATTATTAAATAATCTCCCATAAAAGTTAGATATCAAAAGTTCTATGCAGGAAAGTATAGCTCTATATTCTGCTAGAACGTCGATATTTTTTTAGTGTAGGTTCTTTCATATACATATTATTTTCAAATAAATACATTTTCAGAGGTTTAAAATCTTTATTCTTTAATTAATTTCTAAGTAATAAGTAAGTAAGTTAAGTTTTAAGAATCAGAATCGTCACATTCTTCCACCATGTCACTGGGCGGGCCGGGCTGCGCTGGCGGACTGAAGTTCAAATAGATGCTTTCTGTATACAGAGCCAAGCCAAAGGAAAACAACCACCTGAAATATCGAAAATAGATATAGTTATGAATGGTCACTTTTTAGGTAATTAATTCAATTAATTGATGGTGAATGCTTAGAGCCTTAGATGTAAAACACATAAAACCCTCCTCTAGACAACTCCGAGCTCCGGTTCGGGTGTAAGCGAATGTACAAATTTACAAAATAACCGATAGATTTAAACATTAGCATATTCGCTATTTCCTGACAATAATCTTTAGTAACATACTTGGAGTCGGTTAGCTGTGGACAAGGCTGTGGATATGAAAAGATGAGCTATCCGCTGTAGTTCAACATCAGAGTACCTACCTAGTATTCTTTTATTAATACCTATAAGGATTTTCAAGAGACACAAATTTAAACAGAGATGCTCAATTTATAATAGGTAGGTAGGCATCTCTTTCTTTTTTAATTAAAACAGACTCAAGGGCGATGGTAACGTAACCTCGAATCATTTTCTAATGAGATTCTCGTTCAAGGCTTATATATACCTACTAGCGACCCGCCCCGGCTTCGCACGGGTGCAATGCTGATACTAAATACATTACAGAAAAATTGTGAACGTTGTATAGGTATAAAAAAATATAGCGGCCCGCTCCGGCCTCCGGCATCGCACGGGTATAAAATACATAGCCGGGCGGCCGCAAACGCTACGTCCTGCAATTTTTAAATCTGTAATATCTTCGAAAATATTCACTTAAATCATACGGTGTAAAGGGCCATATAGATCTATATTAAATGAACAATGTATCCATGGTATTTAATTGGTTAAGGATTAATGCTGTATTGGTTAAAATCGCTTCGAAAATTAGCCATTATTTGTCGTAAAAAGTAAATGACAAAAGAAAGTTATTGTGGGTTATCCATAAGAGATAGACATATACCATCGCGGACTTTTCTGTAGACCTTTTCAATGTGTATAATACTTAGTACATTATTTTGATAAAACTCGTAGGGTTCAGCCTACGTTTGCAATGTAAGCGGAATAAATGTAATTTTTTACGACATCACATTAGAAACCTCAAAAATCACAGTACTTCTCCACTACTTAATGGATCTTATTATACATATAAACCTTCCTCTTGAATCACTCTATCTATTAAAAAAAACCGCATCAAAATCCGTTGCGTAGTTTCAAAGATTTAAGCGTACAAAGGGACATAGGGACATAGGGACAGGGAAAGCGACTTTGTTTTATACTATGTAGTGATTTCCTTATTCATACGTTTTCCTGTATGCCTACTATTTTCCCGTAGTCAAGGGAGTCTACGTGTGTATTTTTTTTTATAAGAATGGTCTATCAGCTTATAATATTTTGTTAAAATTCATAATGATTTATCATGAATGTAGCATTCATGCATACTTTGTATTTACTATTTAGGCATGTCAAACTGTAAGTAGGTAGGTACAGCTCATAAATAAAAATTACTTTAAAAATATTCGCTCGACATCTATGGGCATCATCTTAATTATATTATATTGAATAATAATTAACTAACCAAACAATACCAGCTACAAGATGCTTCGTGTAAAAACTCTGCTTAGCTTTATACCACGGGTCCCAGGGCCCGCACGGCACAGGCAGCTCGTTCATGTGTGGTGGACAATATGCTTTAGGATTACGATTGGATTAGTATGATTTTTTAGAAATTATTAGAATGGAGATGTTGATTTGAAATATACATAAAAAAGCCAGCTTCCAGCTCAGCCTCAGTTTTTTTTACTGTTTTCTATAATGTGAGAGCGCAGCGATCAACGCGATATTTCTGGTTACAACAAACCCGAGCCGCGGCTCTACTTTGCTTTGTTGCAGCCAAATCCAAAAGATTTAAGTTTTAAGAAGTAGGGAAAAGATAAAGGTACGACAAATTTCAACGTTCCTTATTTATTTAGCGGTGAGTAAAGAGAGGTCTATTTTATTCAACAGTAGGTCAAGTTGTACCCAGTTTGTAATGTAAACATTCTTACTCGATTTATTGGAATATTTTTTCTGTTGCATTACTCCAATTATGTGCTTTCGTAACCCAATTATTGCAGTACGCATTTTAAAATAAGACACTATATAACAGGATTTCTTCAATTTCTCAAATGACAGTAGTTATATGAAAGGACATTAATTTTTAATCATTTTCTATTGACAATATTGAAACATAAAATAAAAGTAAAAAACCTCCTTTCAAATTTTAGGCACTAAAATTCTCTGCTCATCGGTGGTTCATCCAAATATTTAAAATTAGCATTTCTCAAATTGTAGTTCTTGGACCTTTCAGCAGACAGCGCCATCTAATGTCAAACGCAACGAAGTTCGTACTGTGTACACATGTGTACAGCAACGACGTCATAACCTTTTAGTGATAACTGATAAATGATAATGACCATTGGAATTTTGTATTATTCGCGATTTTATTTTATTTGTACTTGGTCCAGAGACCAAGGAATATAAGGAAATTTTTATTCGAATTTCAGTTTAAAAAAATGAATGCCTATAACACTTTTTTTTACGTACATGCGCCAAAGTTCGCAGAGGCTTTATTCAGGCTCGCCAAGTTACGTTGGTCGTATTGTACTAGACACCGTATCGACGATCACCTTTGTCTATGATTAGTCAAAGGTATTGGCTGTGATCAAGGCTGTGATTGAGTACAACTTACATGTCATACGATCAGAGTTATAGTAATATATATTGCATACGATACGTCATGTATACAGTGTGGAAATTGTTGATAGACCCTGGAGGGAAAGTACTTTTAATACTGAAGATATTTAATTTTGCGGAAAGGAAACATTCCTTAATTTTTAAAAAGAAATAGAACTGCATTCAAAGATTTTGGGAAAATTTCTTGCTTCGACCGGGATCGAACTACGTGGCATCATGCACACAGTACACACTGCTGTGTACTATGTATTTGTATAAGAATTTGCTTGACTCACGCTATTAGATCGGTTCTCAAAAGGAATATATCTATTTTTTTGGGGCACATTATCTATTCAATTTTAAATACTAAAAAGTGAACAAAATGAAATTCTTGAAATAAAATAAAACCAGTTAATACTGTTTTATCAAAATTTAATGACTGAATCAAGAAACTCTGTATCCCTAACAATTACAGCAGTTAATCTAAACTCGAAGTAAGGTATCTATTTCATCGCTTAACAATTTCAAGTAAGTATTTGAATGTAAATATTCAATGAAATCACATCTGGTGCAAGTGAGCCTGCTATGTTTTTAGATATCCCAAATATTCTTAGATATATTTGTCCAAAATACCTCAACAACGCAAAATTAAAACAAAATAACTCTTTCATAGACACAACAGTCTATTCCCAAAAATATTATTGCTTCTCAAATCTTAAAATATCACACTGGGATACAAACACAGCTTTTTTTTCTGAGGTATTTTAAAACATAGTTGTAAAATGTCAATCCCCTAATTCTAATTATTATATCTAAAGACGGTCAGAATATTACGTAATACATGGAACACGCTTGTGAACACAGATGTACAATCAGTAATAAAAATTAATAGACATATTCTATTGAGAATCGCGACAATTCATGTTCGATTTTTTATTTGAGAAAATTTACAATATGCACTTGACTTAGTAATGATAAATCATTTAATCTATAAGTGCATGAAATTTTAATATGCTATGCGATTCAACTAAGAATAGGATCGATACTATGCCATTTTGTGACGTCAAAGGTGTTAATTCACTTCTACCTTCTCATAACTTTTGTTAAAATTTTTACATTGGACGTATTTTTCAAATGACATTTGACACAAAATTTACATAATATGAATGTCATTGATTTTAATATTCTTAGTTGAAACGCATAGTACTTTCAATAGTATCCGCTCTTAAGTTCACAGATTTGTTGTAGTGACAATACTTTAAAATTTAAATTGTAGTAGTTAAAACAGCAATTGGATAAAGGACTTTATTATGGTATAGTGCGTCTTATCTACTCTCGGGTTTTGGTTTGGGCGGCTTGAAGCCCAAAATTTTCTTTTTCTTCTTTTCCTTACCGCTGGACGATTGAAAAGTCTTCCAACTATCCACGCGGTTTTGACGAGATTCCTGTAATGTGAATATTTAATTTTTACATCTGTGCAAACTTGCTGGTAGTTCTACTTTCTATGTTTTTGAACTATCCAAAAACGCTCTTAAAAGAAGTAAAATTGAGTAAATTAAATTTTGACTTAAGAATATGTAAATCACTGTGAAGGTTTGAGTATATACTGAAAACATGGATTCCTATTTATTTTGGCCTGATAATGAAGCAGCTGAGGTTACAGATTATCTTAATTATATTACTATAGGTTACTTATCTACTGAACAATAACAGTAGTTGTAATATTCAGTGTGTAATGGTGTAAGTAATAGAAGATACAATACTAAGATTTGTAAAAGAGGCTCTATAAAGTCATTGTATAAATTACAACACACACACATCATCACACTAATATCATCAAGATTGAATTTTTAGAGAGAAGAGATTTGAATTTTTTGTCTCTACTATAAATTGAACCCAAGAAGGTTTTTCCACAGATTCCACATTCTTCATTCGAACCGCTAGGGACTGGAACGCGCTTCCTGAATCTGTGTTCCCCGACGAGTACAATATGGGGGTCTTCAAGAGAAGAGTGAACCGGTACCTACTAGGGAAGCGCGTACCATCTTAGACCGCATCTTAGCTTTCCATCAGGCGAGATTGCGGTCAAGCGCTTCCCTATCTTAAGTAAAAAAAAAAAAAAAGGTTGTACGCTCACAACTAAATCACTGTACCAAGGAAGCCAAAAACTTATACCATTATATTGATACTAGCAGTCCGCCCCGGCTTCGCCCGTGGTACATATTACGCAAAAAAAGGTAGCCTATGTTCTTTCTCAGGGTCTAAAGGTTATCTGTGCCAAATTTCATCAAAATCGCTCCAGTAGTTTATGCGTGAAAACCATACTTACATACATACAGACAAACCTTTCCTCTTTATAATATTAGTATAGACAAACCTCAAAGTTCTTAGCCCACTCTTTCTCCAGTGACATTTGCTCCTCCTGCTCGATTTCGGCTTCACGTTTTCGTTTCCTCTCCTCCATATCTCGTGTCTCTAAGTGTTGCCGCTTGCGTTCCATGTCAGCGAACAACTGAAATAAAATACTATTTATATACAACTAGGTTTCCACCCGCGCAGTCAAAGAAAAACCCGCATAGTTCCCGTTCCCGTGGGATTTCCGGGATTGCGTCATTGTTCCGGGATAAAAAGTAGCCTATGTCCTTTCTCGGGTATCAAAATATCTCCATACCAAATTTCATGAAAATTGGTTCAGTAGTTTAGGCGTGATTGAGTAACAGACAGACAGACAGAGTTACTTTCGCATTTATAATATTAGTATGGACTAGCGGTCCGCAACGGCTTCGCCCATGGTACATGTTTGTTTTTTTTTCTCATAAGAACCATCCTCGTACAAGGATTATATTAAAAAAATAATTATCGCAATCGGTCCACCCGTTCACGCGTGATGCCGCGATCAAGGAAAACTGGTTTCATTTTTAAATATTATGTAGGATCGGGGCTACATGAAAATATATATATACTTTTTTTAATAATCTTACGTGGAGATGCACATGCAATCAAACCAACAAATCATTGAAAAATGTTCAGCCGATTTTGAGTTATAAATGGAAAACAGACACAACTTTATTTTATGTTTCCTGGGAATTTAATAATAAATATGTTTTGAGAACAGAATAATTTATATAATATTACTAAATCATATTATGCTTATTGCATTCACTAAACCAGTTAAATAAAATATTTTTAACACAAATCACAATGGATCTAAACAGATTTACAAGCAATTCTGTGAATATATAAATGCTAATTTGATAATCACAGGACACGCTATTTGTCAAGTCAAACCTCTTACCTTCATTGTCATAACATATACAGCATGTTTATATTTATCAGGATCATCCTCAGGTATTGGCTCATCATTTCGACCTTCCTTCCGTTGTTTCTTACGTTTTTGATCTATCTGTAATTTATATTCATTTAAGTTTCAACTGAACATAAGCATTTATTCCAAAATATTAAAAAACTTGGTACAGTGGAAGAAAATCAAGACAGACAAGAAAGTATCTACATTATTGTAATTATATGATTACATGTTAGAATAACCTGTCTTTAGACACATAAATGCTTAACTGTTAGTGTTATAGACAATGTGTGACAAAATTTTCAATTCCATACATTGGAAAACAAATGAAAGAATGTATTCGCTACTTTTAATATTAAAAACAAACCATATGGTCAGTTCGCTCTTTAGCCTCTTGGTAAATATCTAAACATTTCTTCCTTGTATCTTCATTTTCCAGAGTTTTCCATGCTCGGTTTATTATCTCGAATGCTTGTTGAGCTCGTTCTGCATCATCCTAAAAAGAATAATTATAAATATTTATCAATTAATGTAATCAGTATAAGTTTTGTAATAACAGCTAATATTATGATCAGATTTTTTTATGTCATAGTTTTTGTAAGTTCAAATAATAAATAATATTTAACACTGAATGAGTTTAAATTTTGTTAAATATTAAACCAACAATTGGCTAGGTTTTGTTATAATTAATAAAAAGGTGTTATTCAGTCAGGCTATTTTCATATAAATATTATCAAATAAAGTCAACTGGGAAGATCAAATTGTTGCACTTTTTATTTATTCAACTTATTCTGTGATATTGATGTGACATTCATACAGAAAAAACTTTACAGAAATCTGAGGAGAGTTTCAGAACTTAGTGTATGTGGTAGTATTTTGTGTATTTCTATTTTAAGTAAAAATTGAAGGAAAAGAGTTAAGAGCAGCTGCAGTTTATAATAATCATAATATCTTTGTATTCTACACTATATTACGTTTTACTAAACAGTAACAACTGTTATCAATTGTATATTAAATCAGAAGATCAGACATTTTCAAATGTCTTTATATCTATACATTTATTCTTTAGCCTCGTAGCGGATGCCTTACCTATATGCAGGTGCTTCTGGTTGTCTCGTGGTAACCATTGTGTCAATCTGTGGATAAAAATGAAATATTGACGGTGGTACCGTCTAACCAAAATAGGACACATTTTCTCGTTCAAATATTTACAATTACACAAATTTCAAGTCTGGGTGTTCAATAGGAGTTAAATTATTTGCTTGTTCGGTATATTTAGTGTAAAACTTTATCATACAAAATGATATAATACATGTCTTTAAAGACTAATGATTATTTGGAATCTGAGTAAATTTTACAATGATTGTTCATGTTTCTTACCATATTTTTATCTGGATGGACCAATATGGATAGACGTCTATATTTCTTCTTGATTTCATCTAGGGATGCATCAGGTTCTACTTGCAAAACTTCAAAAGGATTTAGATTGAAATATGTCGACCCTGGGCGAAGCAGTCGTTCAATCTGCTGTTTAGGTGTTAATACAGAGTCTCTTTTCTCAATCTCTTTTACCTGTTAAATATCAATAAGAAAATGTATAGAATACTTTCGATCTCAATTGAAAAAATTGTTCAAAAATACAACAATCAAAATGTTACTTTTTACTTCTCCTTACTTAATAACTCAGGCCCCGGAATCACAGACACAACAGAAAAAGTATTGTGTCGTGGACCGATCGGGCCGTTCGGGGCTCAATGGGTTAAAAAATATATAAATGTACCTATGCAATAACCTAAAATTACCTTCAAGTATATTGGCTTACTATTTTGATCTATGGTTAATTAAACCACTGCATAGTTAGGTTCACAATAACATTCCTTCCAACATTTTATTACATATCAATATACTTTACAGTCAAATTGCGACACAAAAGCCCTCTTTTATACTTAAACTAGGTATTAATGGTACGTAATATTATTTTACATACCAAATACAATTACGTATGTTCGCCAAACTCAAGGGCTACCCTACGATAGGTACTATATGAAGTTCGGTACATAGCTATGTTGAAATAAATATATATAAACAATCGAATACTACATATAGATGCAGTCTTAAAATAATTGACTTATGTTTAGACAGTCACCTCGACATAAAAATCCTCGAAAGATTCCTTTTTTGCACTAGATGAAGACATTGTTTAGGTTCTCGAACGACAAAACGACACAATATTCATAAATGAATAAGATACAAAACCAAAGGATAAGGGACCATTTAGTAATGTCACATTTACATTAATGAACTCGTAGTATCTTTATTTCAACTTTAAATAATCTTGCAAGTTATGATTATTCCATTTTCCATCGATCTTTTCAGAAGACAGAATTCTCACCAAACATCAGTATAATTAATAAATGTCAAAACTAAAAATGTGTGTGTCAAACTTTTCCACAGAGTAACAAATAAAATACTTTAAATACAGATAGCTCAAAACTTTTCTAATATCGGTTGTAAATTGTACACGCGCCGCGGCCGTCCTAAACATAATAGAAACAAAAAGGAAGCTATCTATATCTCCATAAATGCGCAAGCGCAACGCAAAGTGCAAACATTCGTGAATTGTACTTAGATCTGAGA
>CAJQZN010037706.1:0-16345 GCA_907164685.1 Colias eurytheme | reverse complement strand
TGAGGTGTTGTTGTGTATGTACACGGCTCATATGAATGTGTGAAGCCTGGATTAGTCACCGGTTTTTTTACACCTTTTATTTTGTACATGGATGTTCTTAGTATTATCTGATTCAACTAACTTAATCTTTTCAGGATGTTGTTGAGCTACCTAATACAAGAGAACAGGCGAAAACCCCTGAACCAAGTCTTGAGGTAAATTGATTATATTATAAAATTATGGTGAAATATATATCTATACTAATATTATAAAGCTGAAGAGTTTGTTTGTTTGTTTCAACGCACTAATCTCAGGAACTACTGGTCCAATTTGAGAATTTCTTTCGGTGTTAGATAGCCCATTTATCGAGGAAGGCTTTAGGCTATATATTATCTCAACAGACCAACAGGAGCGGAGCAATGCGGGTGAAACCGCGGGACATAGCTAGTTAGTAATAATTTCATTTGGGTACATTTTGTACATTTATGTTATTTGAATTTTCTGGTTTACCGAAGTTAAACTTTATCTTTACAGGATATTATTGAGCTACCTAGTACTAGCAAACAGTCGAAAGCCCCTGAACCAAGTTTTGAGGTATATCATTATTTCATATACAACAATAAATTAATGAATGAATACATTTATTTCTGAAACAATGAAGTAGAGTATAGTAATAATTTCATCACGCCGGTGCCAGCGCATGGTGACAGCGCTTGTGGCCGATCACGGGGCCAGGAGCAGGAGCCGCCGTTGTGAAACTATATAGTGCTCGCGCAATAACTAAAACCGTAGCAAATGTTAAAGAACAGCCGAAGTGATATCTTTAATGGCGTATAGGAAATGTTGCCACAGCGTGGTTTTATAGCGTGACCAAAAAATATATTTTGAAGAGTTACCGTGGGAGCACTGTAACTGTTTAGAGTTATTTGTATAAGTAGTATATTTTGTCTTATTTAGGTACATCTGTGTGGTCTTATATTTTTTAAAATTGTAAAATTATTTAAGTTGGAAAAGGAATCAAATCTACTATAATTGTGAGGGGAATCTAAAGCCTGTAACATAGTTTTGAAGTTTGAACTAATACATGCTTTAATTTCCCCAAATATATAAACTGTATTATTTTAATACTTTTTAATTAAAGATTTTTTTTCTATTATATATTTCTGTTTCAAGTTTGCAAAAAATAACTTAATATTTTTTTTTCCAGGTGGAAACACCGAGAAAAATCAAATTAAGAAAAAAATTAATAAATAAAGAACGTGTAGCCGAGCAAAGAAAAAAGAAAATTGCAGTATTGAGGACAAGGGCGTGGCGGTTAAAGAAAAAGAATGCAGAACTGTGCAGCATATTAGAAGATTTAAAAGCCCGATGTTTAATAAATCAAGAATCTGCTGATGTTTTGTCATCTATAGAAACGGCAAATAAGGACTTTTTAAAAAGATATATTTGTAAAGAATCCGCACCTAGGAAGTATTCTGTAGAGTTAAGAAAATTTGCATTAACTCTCCACTTTATAAGTCCAAGAGCCTACGATCATGTTCGAAAATATTTCAATACATGCCTTCCTCACCCACGAACTCTTTCACGGTGGTACCAGTGTATAGACGGTAGTCCAGGGATCAGTAAAGAATCTTTAGAAGCAATAAAACTACTCAAATTAGCTAATAGTATAGTGAATCCATTTCGCAAATTATTTTGCGCCCTATGTTTCGATGAAATGGCTATTAGAAAGCATGTAGATTTTGATGGTCAAAACTGTATAGGGTTTGTAGATTGTGGCAATAATATAAGTAGTGGTCAATTAGCTAAGGAAGCCCTTGTCTTTATGCTAACTGCTATAAATGGTAGTTGGAAAATACCTTTAGGGTACTTTTTAATAGATGGTATTTCGGCATACCAAAAAGCCAATTTAGTTCAGACCTGTATTAAAACCGTTCATGATGAATGTGGAGTAGAAATTTTATCACTTACATTCGATGGCTGTCCAACAAACTTTGCAATGGCTAAATTATTAGGGTGTTGTTTACAAGATACTCAAATAGATCCTACTTTCCAAGTAGGTGACAAAAAAATTATTATATACCCAGATCCATCACATATGCTTAAATTAGTACGGAATACTTTGGCTCAGAAAGGACCCATCATTGATAGGCAGGGACGCACTATTTCCTGGGAATACATCAAACATTTAATTGACTTGCAGGAAAATGAAGGACTTCACCTAGCTAATAAACTGAAAAGATCTCATATGAATTTTAGGCAACAGATCATGAAAGTAAAGTTGGCTGCTCAGACTTTCAGTAATTCTGTTGCTGATGCCATAGAATTTTGTAACGAAGAACTTAAAATAGATAATTTCTCAAATTCGGAGGCTACAGTAGAATTTATTAAAAATATAAATGACTTGTTTGACATATTAAATTCAAGAAATATGAATGCATATACACATAAAAAACCTCTATTCGAGGGAAACTTTTTAAATACTAAATTGATTCTTGAACAAATATATCAATATTTAATGAAGTTACATTTAGGTGGCATGCCCATCCTTAATACAAACCGAAAGACTGGATTTTTGGGCTTTATGATTTGTATACGAGGGATAATTTTTCTATACGAAAATTATGCCAGAAGTGAATCCTTACAATTTCTGTGTACGTATAAGCTTAGCCAAGATCACTTGGAGTATTTCTTTAGCGCGATTAGGGCTAAAGGTGGATTTAACAATAACCCTACAGCCAAACAATTTAAATCCGCTTTCAAACGGATGCTAGTCCATGGTGAACTTAAACACATCACTACAGGTAATTGCATTCCTCTACAGGAAATAAATATACTAACATATACCAAACCGGAAATTGCAATAAATAAAACCACAGAAAGAATTAAACTAATAGATGAAACTGATGATTCTGAGATACGTGACATTGATTTTATCCGCACTATGGATGACCACGACTATTTAAGTGATCCTAGTAAACTGACCGAATTTTCGAAACAAATTATTATTTATATCGCAGGGTTTGTTGTAAGTCAACTGAAAAAAGAACTTAAGTGTCCTGATTGTACGTCAGTTTTGACTGCGGATAAATTTAAAAGTTTCTTGTATAAAAAAGACAAGGGGGGACTGCAATATCCTAGTAAAGATGTAGTTGCCATTTGTACATTTAGTGAGAAAATTTTCCGTCAAAATAGAGATATGAGTAAGAAAAATTATTTTCAATTTTCATACTATTTCTCAAGAATGTCTCAAAAGATGCCTTAATGAAAATCTTTTTTCAAGAATAAGTGATCATTTTAAAAATCAATTATTTTTAGACTGTCACTATTCACTTTTAATTAAATCCATCTGCGGAAAATATATAAAAGTTAGGATGCACTATGCAACAAAAAAAATGTCTGAGGTGGATGACAAGGTACGCAACTTTTATAACAAGTTAATTTTATTTAAAGGTCAATAATTTTGAAGGTCAAGGATTCAACACCATCCTTAACTCTTAATTATAAGATTTTTTTTATGTTTGTATTAGTCATCACTACATAGTATAAAACAAAGTCGCTTTCTCTGTCCCTATGTCCCTTTGTACGCTTAAATCTTTGAAACTACGCAACGGATTTTGATGCGGTTTTTTTTAATAGATAGAGTAATTCAAGAGGAAGGTTTATATGTATAATAACACCCATTAAATAGTGGAGAAGTACTGTTATTTTTGAGGTTTCTAATGTGATGTCGTAAAAATTTACATTTTTTCCGCTTACATTGCAAACGCTGGCTGAACCCTACGAGTTTTATCAAAATAATGTACTAAGTATTATACACATTGAAAAGGTCTACAGAAAAGTCCGCGATGGTATATGTCTATCTCTTATGGACAATAACTTTTTTTGTCATTTACTTTTTACGACAAATAATGGCTAATTTTCGAAGCGATTTTAACCAATACAGCATTAATACTTAACCAATTAAATACCTTGAATACATTGTTCATTTGATATAGATATACAAGGTGAAAGGTAAGACATTTGAAAAATTTAGACAGGAGCTTCTACTCATGAAACTGAACAACTTTTGTTCTACAACTTTGCTGAATTTGTAAAAAAAAATTGGACTTTGTAAGGAAACTTCGCTAATCAGCTGACAGATTTCCATACAAAGTCCAAATTTTTTTCTATATAATATAAATAGATATTATAATTATATATAATAATTATATAATAAGATATAATATAAACTACCTTATGTCCGATTTATTCCAGATATTGATGCATGCCAAAAAGGAGGACTAGGCCTACTGGGGATACCTCTTTAAAAAAAACGCACCTAAGGTTCTTACCTCACAGGTGGTGTGGAAAAAGAACCAATACAATACAACAGTGAATATATATATATATACTAGCGGTCCGCCCCGGCTTCGCCCGTGGTACATATTTCGCAATAAAAGGTTGTGCCAAATTTCATCAAAATCGGCCCAGTAGTTTATGCGTGAAAACCATACATACATACATACATACAAACCTTTCCTCTTTATAATATTAGTATAGATTTAAAAATTGCGGGACGTAGCGTTTGCCGCGGTACCGGCCAGCCGCCCGGCTATATATTTTATACCCGTGCGAAGCCGGAGCGGGCCGCTATGTTTTTATATACAACGTTCATAATTTTTCTGTAGTGTATTTAGTATCAGCATTGCACCCGTGCGAAGCCGGGGCGGGTCGCTAGTTAAGTTAATAAATAACAAAATCTTTTCAAATCTGTCTTTTTCTTCATAAACCTATCTTACAAAAAAATACCCAAACATTTATAGATATTTTGCCAGTTTTTCGGATAAAAAGTTTTTGTAATAGTTGGCAACATTGACGTAAGGATTCGCCATCTCGTTCGGGTATACGCCGATGTGATCTCTAGTACATTCTCCCTCTACGGCAACAAATAACAATGCTCCTTTTTGACGTCAGGAACAAGCTGACAGAGCGCATTGCGCAAATCAGCGGAGTTGTGTGTGCATGTTACACGGTTAAACATGTTAAAAAGCTTTTCTGAAATTTTAGTTTTATGTTCTATTCGGTTTCCAAATTGTTTTATAAGAACTGATATATTAAACTTTTCTCCGTCTTGATTAAGTGTGAATATTAGTAAAATAAATAGTGAATATTTTGATTTTTATTGTTAGTAGTGATAGTTCCAAAAACAACAATCACCATGCCTAAAGGAAAGAAAAAGGGGAAATTCGGTAAGTTTTTATTAAGAAACGTTAGTCAGGAGCTTTCTATGAAATTAGGATTGTGGAGCGTGCTGGAATTTGCAAAGAATGAGATCACGCGGCGACCTTGTGGTCGAGATACTCGTTCGCGTAAATTACTGTCCACGTATTTATCACAAGAAGAAGTGCAATAAAAATGTCTAAGCAACACATATGGAACCAAACACTCAATAGAATAGGGTCATTTCCGTATTTCACAAGTACCTTGTAACACTACAATCACTATTTCATAACATAAGCATGCAAGTAACCTTACCAGCTTGACATATTGGGAGTTATTTATATTCCTAAGCGTTTTTTACAATGACGACCTTGTTGCTAAGAAGATTGTTATGTAGCATTGTTATATAATTTGTTGTGTACAAACATGACTTTGAATTTTGTATGTTGTAAATCCTTACCTAACAGCCTTGTAGAGAATGTGAAAAAAAACAATACCAAACACATATGGAACTATTATTTACTATGTCTGTGTATATTTCATTTCTTAAGATTTATCTATTGTGCTTGCACATAGATTTTGCTTTATACATATATGTATATTATATATAATATATAGAGAATATTGATACTAATTATAAAACAAATTTTGTTCAAACCACCACAGCATTTTAAACTATTATTTAAATTGACTCTACTCTGACGTTCTACTAGTTTGTTTGCTGAGATATTATAAGACGTGAAAAGTAAATAAGTTATCTAGTAAACAAAGATAAGGCATTGTATGTATGTCCATCCCAATAAAGGGAATCAAAATGTATATGAATATAATGTTAAACTCCATAACAAACAATAATCTATTAATTTTCTCCTTTCTTTAACAAATATGGTAAAACTGTACATTATAGGGCGTGGAATTTGGGGGTAGTGGGGGGTGGAGAGAGGGGGGGTGGGTACTAGGAACTTCCCCTGTAAAGGGGGGGGCGCGAAAATTAATAGTTTTCGAGATATTTACAAATTAAGTTTTGGTCCGCCTAAAGCAAAGGGGGCGCAAAGTAAGGACTTAGAAAATTTTTGATCTAAAGTGAAAATTGTATAGGAATCATAAAATACATAATTTTAATTCAAAACGCTAAAATAAGCATGTTTTATAAAAAAAACTTTTTCTCTAAAATTATTGATGATTCATGATAAAACCTAACCTAACCCTTTCCCTATCTCCTCATGTCTTTTTTATATTGTCTCAGACACTGCCTTAGCTCCGGCGCTACGGGAAGTGCAGCCCTTCCGCCCTTGCGTGACAAAGCACGGTCGTCCGTACTCCACTTCGCAGCTTCAGCTTATTGGTCGCCTTCGGCGACCAGCCTCAGCCGCTCCGCTCCGCACGGCTCCCGAGCTTTGTCACGGCGGGCGAGGGCTGCTCTCCCTCCGCGCCTCCGGCTTTTTACATACACTCTAGGGGTAGGGCAGACAAGACCACGTGGAATTCGGGGTTGACAGCTTCGGTTCTGTAGCAAGTCTTATGATAATGCAATGCTTATTTTAGCGTAACGTTTTTTAGCTAGATTCGGACTTTCGCAGCTTAATATTGAATACATAATATTCCATCATTGAAAAAATTTACATTTTACAATCCGTCATGTATCTTGGTAATTATCAAGTTTAGAGAAAAGTTGCCCCAACAAAACATGCTTTTATTAGCGTAATCTTTACGATAAAACGACACACGTAGGTATTTGATTTTTTTTTGCGCGTCGACGGAGCCCCGCTTCGCGGGGCTCCTATTTCTGTGTAGTTTTTTTTTAAAGAAACCTAACCTAACCTAACCTAACGGCTAACCTAACCTAAACTAGATTTTTTTTTGCGCGTCGACGGAGCCCCGCTTCGCGGGGCTCCTATTTCTGTGTAGTTTTTTTTAAGAAACCTAACCTAAAGGCTAACCTAACCTAACGAATTGAGGGTGAATATCTCCGCCATTTTTGATTTTAGAGAAAAGTTGTTCCTATAAAACATGCTTATATTAGCGTTATCTTTACGATAAAACAATAATAAATAGGTGTTAAAATGACACCAACTCCATCAAAAGTCCTGCGCCCCCTTTGCTTTAGTCCAACCCAACTAGCTCTAGTGTTAAAAGGTTATCTAGTAATCCGAATAATCGGACGATTAAATTATTTTATTCATCCGGTAATCGGACGACTAATTTATTTTATTCATCCGTTTAGGGGACGACTAGACACTTCGATTAATATTTTTGTTAAATTATAAATTGCGAATATTAATAATTTTATTTTATTTAATCTATTTTACAAAAACTATACTTAATAATAATTATTTTTAATGTTGTTGTTAAAAAATATACAAATTTCATAAATAAAATTTAAATTAAGTATAATATTTTTTTTGTTAGATAGAAATGTTTTACCTGAAATGAAACACGTTTGACAATCGCTGTAGGTCAATTTGACACTGTCATAACAGTAAGTTCGCGTTTCAAAGATAAAATGGAGTAAAATTTTCCGATTTTCAAAAATTCGTGACTCAAAAACAAAAAGTTTTCGCGCTGTGAAATTTCAGATTTAGGTTCCATAGGACAATAGCTAACCACAAAAAAAATTACGACTCTCAACTCCACGCCCTATAATGTACAGTTTAGCCACAAATATAAATAAAGGACTTAGTTGTGACTGATTATACGTTAATCAACAACCTTACTAAGATAACTAATGTCAATAGTAAAAAAGTCTTTTCTTCAACTACTTCTAATAGAAGCACTATTAATCATAAAAAATACATCATTTAATATTTACCACCTGTTCGGAATGCAGTTTCTACAAAGAAGAGTTGATTATCTTATTATAAGATATTATAATTTTTCAGAGCACAGGAGAACAGAGCTTCCATATTCTTCAGATGAAGATGCAGGGATCGACATGACAAATGACAACTGTTCAGAAACGTCAGGACAGTCTGATCTCAGAAGCAATCATGATGAAGCAGGTAAATTCATAATATTGATCATATGAAATACAATACATAAATGTTTTTGAAGTGAAAACTTCTTTAGTGGCGTTGGGTATAAAATCTTAAACTTGCGGCAGGACACGTGACCTGATTGAAAAAGCATAAGACGGATGGATATCAAACATGCTCAACGTTAATAATCAAGTTTTCACTTCTGCCGGCACTCCCGAAGTGCAACCCGTCTTTTTTGTAATCATTTAAGCTTTGTTGTGGTGAAATATTGTGTTTGTAAATGATTCATGAGTTAACAATACCATAAAAGAAAAACATTGTGAAATTAATTATGTTTGCACTTATCATTCATGTAAAATGGTAGCAAAATATGAATAATGTATGCTTTAACTGGTAAACAAAACAAACATTTACATTATTTTATACAAATGCAAATACAAAGTGTAATATTATTATACTGTTTGTCTTTTTTGCTTTGTTTTAAATATAATAAATAACGTCTTTTAAATATGTTTAATACAGCAAAACCTGCATTGTATTATTATCAATGCAGTTTTTAACTAGTCTTCGAATATAGCTAAATGAATTAGAAAATTCTTTCACAATAATAATTGTGCAAAGATGTATACAACGCTTCAAAACTTTCGTCAACCTATTATTGTAACAATTGTCTATACAAATATTATAAAGAGGAAAGGTTTGATTTTTTGTTTGTTTGTATGAATTGAATGAAAAGAATTTGAAAAATTCTTTCACTGTTGGAAAGCTACATCATTTCTGAGTGACATAGGCTAGGTTTTATCCCGGAAATCCCACGGGAACGGGAAGTATGCGGGTTTTTTTTTGAAAACGCGGGCGAAGCCGCAGGCGGAAAGCTAGTTACGTAATAAGATTGGTAATAACACTGTTATTGAATTTGATTTCTCCATGAATACATATGATGATCTATAAATGGTTAACAGGCCTGATATAATTTTTGAGTCATAGTTCATTTATACATGTTATACTAGCTTGTGCCCACAGCTTTACCTGTGTGGATTCTATACTTAAAAATATAAATCAAACCACCTTTTGTTACATAAATTATATTTTATTTGACCGCATTTACTCATTGTTTAATCTTTGATGATTTTGTATACAATGTATTGCAGTATTATTGTGCAAAAAAATGATCTTGACCTAAGACATAAAACACTTCAATTACATTACATCAATAGATAAATATAAAATAGTGATATGCTATATATTCAAAATTGTTTACCAGACACATCTTATCAAACTTAATTACTGATAAAAATGTATTTCAATATCAAACAGTGACAATTTCTTTACATCACATGATATGGCTAATCATTATTATTTAATATTTTTATATCTACTGGAAATTAAATAAATGTTACAGTAGGTACCAATTTTACATTTTCATTGTAACCATTTATTAATTTCAGTCTATTAATATTGATGTTGTTCTGTTATTTGATAATAGTTGAACATCATAATTAACTTCCAGAATGAGTCGAATAACTTTCATGAGCTTATTACATTAATTTATATAGATAATTAATCCTAATTACAATAAATATCACCCTCATTAAACCATTATATGATTAATTTTAATATATTATAAACATATTATAAACAACAATAATTAGCAAGTGTAAACATTTTTAATCAAATTTAATTAGCTGAGTATTTGGATAGCACAGAAAAATAATACCTAAATCAGTCACATTTTTCCCATAAATGCAACTATCTCGCAACTACTTAAAAATTTGCTACGTTCATCAGTTAATTTAATAAGTAAATAATTTTTCAGAGAATGAATTGCAAGAGAAATTCGAAGAGAAAGTTCTAGAAATAATCGATGCGCTGAGCGCTAGATCGAACGCGGCCCGCGCTTCAGCGCTCGTAGCGCTGCGGAACGCTTTACAGCGGCGCTACTTGGCTGCTCTGCTGAGCGGACAGCGGGAGACGTTAGCCGACCATGTTACTAAAGCGCTGCGGCGCGGTAAAGATGGAGAAAAGAAGGCAGCTGCAGCTGTTGCGCCAATTCTGGCTTTACAAGTATGTGATGATACTAGATATGCTTCTAGTTGAAATGTAATAACTAAAAACTAGTACAATCACGTGGCTTCACCTGCGATTGATCCATGTCCATATTGTGATTTTTTTATGTCATATTTTAAACAAAACTTAATATTAATTACATATGTTCTATTATACAAATTGCTATTCTGTATTCTTTGTTTTATTCTATATACCTATGTGTTTCCTGTGTGGTTTTATAATGCTAACTTCCTTTTGTTTCTTACAGATTGGTGATGAAGGAGTAGAAGAATTCATGAGTGAAATCCGCCCCGCGCTTATCGCAGCGGCCACAGACAAAAGCGCATCGCTTGATACACGCACTGAAGTGTGTATTTCACCTTTTTATGAAAACTCTTTTTATTTTTACCCGATTATTACAATTTATAGACAATATTCAGCTTTATAGCATTCAAATGCTTTATAAATATAAATATTTTAAAAATAGAAACAATTTGATAACGAAGCGGGGTTTGAACCCGCGACTTCCGTGATCATAAATTTTCTATGCTTTGAAAATCTAAATTTAATGACTTATTAATTTATCCACGGCAGAAACTATTTTTTTTCTGTTTCCTTGAATGTTTTTATAATATACAATTTTTTTTTATAATTTTACAATTATTTCAGTGTTGTTCATCTCTTGCGATACTCTGCTATTTAATGGATGATGACCTTGCTGAGATATTGGAAGTAATGCGAGTCTATGAAACCATCTTCAGTGGCAGTTATCTCAAGGTATGTAACAGTATATTTCTGTAATTATTACTATGTATTGGAATCGTTTCATATAATATTAAAGTAGTTTTACAATTTATGTATGTTTAAATTTTCATCATACGCTAATTATGTAATTGTGATCCACGCATAATTCTCTGTGGAAATTCGGTATATTTTTCCAATCAAGTTATTTTTGGTTAATTCTTAACAGTCAAAACTAAACTGTAACAAATATAAATAATCAATTTGTTACGCAATGCGACGCAAACAAGGCTTGATTCAAAACATATGAAATATTATATCAGAAAATTACACAGTTTATCGCTGTATATCAAATTAGCTTACATAAAAACTTGAAAACTTTTCCGCGTATAAATTTGGCGATCGAGACAATTCAAGGTTAGTGGTTCATTAACATTGCGATATTGCTTCGTGTTATGGCTCGATTTTTTTGGTTGTTAAATTGTTTGCTGTGTGTTTCACAGTTTAGTGTGATATATAACATTTTAAAACTATTGTTCTATGTGGACAGTTTTTTGTCACCTGTTTAACTATATATTTTTTTAGCTAATTACTCATTTTCGTCTAACACGAATGGAATTCAATAGAATGACGAAATATATAATTTCAAGGATTTGTTCATTTTAAGTATATTCATAATAAAAAAACACGAACCATACATTTTTTGGCTTACAATTAAAAATAAACCTGCATAATTCTGCTTAGAGCAGGCTCCAAGGAGATGTTCGTTTGCAAAAATAGCGGACCTAAATCTGACTTCTGATGTATATTGTATAGATCCCAGGCATCCTATAGACAGATGTTGCACTTCTAATGTGTTTGAAAATATGCATAAAACCGAAAACAATAAAAAAAAGACGGGATGCACTCCGGGAGTGCTGGCAGAAGTGAAAACTTGATTATTAACGTTGAGCATGTTTCATATTTTGGAATGGTATCCGTCTTACGCTTTTTCGATCAGGTCACGTGTCCTGACGCGAGTTTAAGATTTTATGCCCATTATAGAAAAAGTTGTCAACGCCGCTAAAGTTAAAATTGTTCGCTTTCCCAGGGTGACGGCAGCGTGAAAGTGTCAGGTGCAGTGATAGAAGAGGGCGGTTGGCACGCGGCTGCCTTGGACGGGTGGGCGTTATTATTCGCTCTGATCTCACCGGACCACGCCCGCTCGCTGCTGAAGGACCACGCGCCGTCGTTTGATAAGCTCGCCGATTTGCTGTCCGCTTGTAGCTTGGAGGTAGCGTTAATTAAACGCCAAACATAGTACATAAGTTAGTTTTAATTAAAATTAACTTATGTACTATGTTTGGCGTTTTACTTTAACCCATTGAGCCCCGAACGGCCCGATCGGTCCACGACACAATAGATTTTCTATTGTGTCTGTGATTCCGGAGCCTGAGTTATTAATTGAATTTTTGCATTTATCAACTTTATTCTTGATTCTGTATTGTCCGTTTTTTTACATAATCAAAATCCTACCGTAAAATAAATGTGCTCTACTTTAGTGCAAATAAAGTGTTAATTCATTTTTATACTAAATCCACTACATAATCTTAACATAATATAATATATTGATCCTGTAAAAAAAAATTGGTTGACTGTAAAGTCGATCGTTAACTGACGATAGTTGAACGTGACAACGTCCGATTGTGCTTCTTTATCGCTCTTTCCGCGCTCTCGCTTGCACTTCAAGCCTTACACGGAACGCCTCAGAGCGAGGTAACGCCGCATGAGTCATGTTTTTTCGTGCGTGCAGCCGGCTCTATCGAATTATAAGACGTTGTCACGTCAAAAACTGTGTTAATTGTGTCCAGGTGCGCATGGCAGCGGGCGGTGCGTTGGCCGTGGCCCACGAGCGCGCGACGGACGACGGCGAGGAGTGGGGTGTGGGCGAGGAGCTGGCGCCGCGCCTGCACGAGCTGGCCTGCGACTCGCACAAGTTCCGCGCCAAGCGGGACCGCAAGCTGCAGCGCGCCACCTTCCGCGACATACTCAAGTACTTCGAGGTGAATAAATTAAAAAAATATATGGGTGATTATACAAAAATGGGGTAACTTTTGAGGATATTTTGTTTACTATATTTTTTATATCAGATTGTTACAAATTAGGGTGTATATGATAGCTAATCTAATGAATATATTGTTCCAAATCGGGCCAGCCAGTTTTTTAAGTAGATTGTGAGATATTTTAAATTTTCTGAAATTGGCCTCCAGGGGACTGACGAGGCTAACATGGTACTGATAAAAAACACAATTTTGTAATATTCTTAAAGAAATTTAATGAAAATTACTACAAATCTCTCAGTTTTAATAATGGCACATGTCTTTTAAGTATTAAAATCACTTAGTTACGTTTAAAAATGAAAATTAATAATATGTGATACTGGGAAAAAACAATGTCTCAAGTTTCAAAACAGCCTTCTGACATTTAACGCTACGTGAATATTCTTACTCTCTTACTTAACTTTTTCTACTTTGACTTAGTTTTACTTGATATTTCAAGTAATTCACAAACAATAGAAACAAAAAAAACGGCCAAGTGCGAGTTGGAGTCCTAAAAAACCTATTTTTTATTATGTTTGTAACTAAAAATTTACACTTTTAGCAATTTTTTCCTTATCTGTGTTATAAAGACGTTGCTATTTACCAAGTAGAAGTAAACTATATAGCAGTTTATAGTAGACTGTATACACTGCAAGCATCCTGTGTGTTTTTTTATTCCCTTGCGAATATTTAATTTTGCGGAAATTTGCAGTATTAACGGATGTAGGTATCTTTTGATTGCGTTGCGTTATAAGTTTGATTTTTTTACAGCCCCAAGGGTTCTTAATCTTGAGTATCCAATATAAATTTCAGATTGATACCTCCACGCGTTCCAAAAAAAACGTCTTAACAGACAAACGGACAACAAAGTGATCCTATAAGGGTTCTGTTTTTTCCTTTTGAGGTTTGGAGCCCTAAAAATCTACCAATATTTATGTTAAAAGTACTAATTATAGTAAAATTAAAAACCAAAGTCTCGAATGAAAGTCTCATCTGAGTTTTCATAAGAGCCCCTTGACATTTTTATAATGTTATTAAGTATATTAATTAACTTTTATGTTATTTTGAGGTAATTTTACTTCACAGTAATATACGTATACGTATTTATCTGATAAATATAAAAAGCTATGCCCTGAAAGCATCAAAATCAATAATTAAAATAAAATAGGACCTTTTTAATAAAATTATTAGTAGTTTGTTTCAATAGCTCTTTTCTTTGCTACTCTTTCTTAAATGTTTCTTCCCTAGTCAAATTCAGGTTCTTTTAGCGTGGCGTATGATGTTTTAAACTGAAATATAAAATAGAAATGCTTATACCAATAGCAATCAAGATAAAAGTTCTCAAAAACGACAGAATCATCAGTACTATGGGGTCGCGTCAGTCCTCTGGCACGATATCTGACAAAGGACTGATGCCAGCGGATTGATGAAAAGGGACTTAATATGAGGTTATAATCACAAATTATGTTTTTTTGCCTAATTTCTAATATCAACAAACTATATTTTTACAAATCATAGTTAACCATTTATAAATGAAAATAAAAATCGGATTAACAATAAAATAACGACTCACCATAGGACTGAAATGTTGACTGGTGCAGCAAGATTTTAGAGGACAAACACATTACACAACCCTAGCGCTGGTACAGTTATGACGGCCGTCATAATATGCGGTGCACAAGTAACTTCATTACAGTCCCCGGCACGTAAGTTGGCAAGGTTTTGGCGTAGTGGGGGCAAGTTCGCGCATCCTACACTTAGTGGAACAAAAAACTGGTCACTTTTATTGATTGATATTATGGTTATTGCCATCATTTATTTTTAATCTTGTAGTTAAACAAAGCGGAGGAATTCGTGACATTTAATAGGTGTTATAAATAAAACATAATATTATGCATTTTTTTATTCAGTAAAAAAAAATATTATTATTAAAAATTATAAGTTCTCGTCGTCACTATCGTATACATATATACACATCGTATACCATTTTTCTGGCATGTCTGCGTAAAACAGTATTTGGTCCTGGCATTGTAATACACGTTACAAAAACTAAAGTTAAAACAACAACTATAACACTAACAAAGCCAAAACAAAATCAAACTTAATTTAAAACTGAACTCGTAACAAATAGTCAACAAAAACAAAGGGTACAACTTTCGTGCACGCAAGTGTAATCGGGAGCGAACGGAACGTAGACGCGGTGCGGGAGGCAAGGGTCGACTGACGCACCAATAGCGAGTCGTGATCGGAGCTACGTTATACCCCGCGTCCCGCTTGACCACCAAAGAGACCTATAGAACGACTTCTGCGCATCTAACGACTCTTGCCAAGTTACGTGCCGGGGACTGTACCAACATTAATACTTAGACAGGGATTTGACCTCGACTTGGTGATATTTAGCGAGAATTTCGAATTTAAAAAACACACAACGGACTGACTAGTGAAAACGATGACAAAGTTTAATTTTATTTTTTAAATAAAATGGAAAACATTGCGTTATGAAATTTGTAGTATATAATACTATGTACATCAAAGATTGTAGTGTTTTTGTAAGTGTTCTTAAATCGATGATAATGTTTAAACGATAGTCACTTGATTGTTGGTTTTCGGAGTTGTGACATGCCAAAGTACTGACATTTGAGGTATTAATTTATTTTTTTTATTCATTTGTATTTTAAATAAAGAAGTGAAATTGAGTGACCAAATAAAGGACGCTTCATTGTTTTAAAATAGATTGTTATTTGAATAAAATATAATAAGACTTTGTTTAAATTGGCTGATGACATCGAGTTACCCCATTTTTGTATAATCACCCATATATATATTAAAGGACATTATTACTCAAATCAACCTAATCCCACAATAAGCTTAATTAAGGCTTGTGTTGTGGGTACTAGGCGACGATAACACCCAGACCCAAGAACAAATAATTGAGTTCATCACACAAATATTTGCCCCGACCCGGGACCGTCGGCTTAGTAGGCAGTTACTTTACCACCAATGCCAACTGCCACCGACGCCAACCGCGTCGTCAAGAATTGATGTGTTGTTGCAGTCTAAGTATTAAGCGCGCTCTATTATAAATTTCAGTTATCTATCTTGCTGACCAATTGAATGCATTGTTTTGTCGCGTGCACTCTGTTGTTAATCTTGTTAGTTTTGTATTCGATCCGGCTCGAAGGACCAATTGAATGCATTGTTTTGTCGCGTGCACTCTATTGTTAATCTTGTTGATTTTGTTATTCGATCCGGCTCGAAGGACCAATCGAATGCATTGTTTAGTCGTGTGTACTCTGTTTTGAACCATGCGTCGTGTTGTTTGTC
>CAJQZN010037704.1:0-11443 GCA_907164685.1 Colias eurytheme | reverse complement strand
AGGCTTATCGGGAATGAGGCCCTCACGACCTCGAAATTGCACAGCTTGGAACATCGTCGAAAAGTGGCTAGTTTGGCAGTCTTCTACAGGATCTATCATGGTGAATGTGCTGAAGAACTGCACAACCTGATACCTGCTTCTCCTTTTCACCACCGGTCGAGTCGACGCGGTGCTGGTCTCCACCCCTATGTCATCGACATTCCACCTATACGCACTAAGCGTTACGCTTCTTCCTTTCTCGTGCGTACCAGTAGGGAATGGAACAATCTTCCGGCCTGCGTGTTTCCTGGTAATTACAATCTGGACTTATTCAAAAGAAAAGTGAATAGGCATCTATTAGGTCAGCATGCTCCATCCTAGACCATGCTTTCCATCAGGCGAAGCGATGGTCAAATGCTTGCCTAATCTCTAATAAAAAAAAAAAAAAAAAAAAAAAATTTATTTGCTAAGTTTCCTTCGTATTCGCAGTTGTTAGGAAAAAGTTGGTTAAACATAAATTTGGTTTTATTACTCGCACTATTGCTTGGAATAAGGTAACAATAATATCATACAAATAATAATACAATCGTTGGCTTGGTACGATTTCGTAGTCATAACACCTACATGCCCCAGAATATTATCATCTTATACTTTCAATGTTAAATGGATGGTGCGTTTAATCCATACTACCTAATATTATAAATGCGAAAGTAACTCTGTCTGTCTGTCTGTTACTCAATCACGCCTAAACTACTGAACCAATTTGCATGAAATTTGGTATGGAGATATTTTGATACCCGAGAAAGGACATAGGCTACCTTTTATAACGAAATATTATGTACCACGGGCGAAGCCGGGGCGGACCTCTAGTATTCCATAAATAGGTTTGCAACTAAATAAAGTTACCCAACAAAGCGGTCTTTTCACTACGTACCTATGTATATTGTAAAAGTGACTATAAAATAATTTATCCGAAACTCCCACAGCAAAACAAGTTTGAAAGCAATGCTATCGCTTAAAAACTTATTTAAAGTTCTCTTGCATTCGCATTCTCGTACCGATTAGATAAACATATCGTTTCAGCAAACTTGGGAACTTCAATAAAGTGTTATGTGATAAAATCGAAGAGTATCGGAAAATTTTTATTTGTGAAATGTCGATAGAGTTCGTAATTGCCAACTAGATGAATATTGGATTCATAAATCCCTTTTAATTACCTTAGTTTGTGAGCTTTGTAACTATTCGTATTTTGGTTCGGGATTCAAGTTTAAGACTTTAATAATTGTAACTTTTACAGAATTTTGGAAACCTTTTTTTACATTCTACCCACTTGTATTTGTTTTTGTTGACCTATGGATTATTGGGAATACTCAGTTTTTTTTACGTTATATCAGGATATGCTTAAGCCAGGGTCTAAGATAAACATGAACAAACAACCGCCGAAAGAATACACAAATATTTTAATAAATGTTCCGCGAACTCATCCGTTTATTTTTATTAGGTATGTGTTTATACTTTTTTACACGTTAAAGGTATTTAACAAATAAACATAATAAAATACTTTTGTTTCTAGCTTTAACCCGATTGCTATTTGTTTTACTTAATTTTGGCACCAACATTGATAACTAATACATATTAATTTTTTTTTTTAATTATTTGAATTAAAACTAAAAACGTTTTACTGATGCACATTTACCGCATGCTTGTGGAAATAACATTTGTCCGGAACGAGTTTACCTTAAAGCTCTGTTAAGATTCTTCCGAATAAGGCAGATTCCTCTCACCGTGACATCGTTCTTATACGAGGGTATGATAAGTAATTAAAATATTTATTAAATATGACGTGAAAGGAAAAAAAATTGTACCCATAACTTAAATTAGGCGTAAGTATAACATAATTCTACATGAACACATATTTATGAATGTTTCACAAATAAAATAAAAATATACACCGGATATCTCGATGAAGTCCTCTTCTAATTGTATATAGCTGTTATGAACGTCGTTAGTAGCTTCATTAGTACTGCTAGCCTAGTTTTATGTAAACTTCTACGTATATTTTTATTTACGACGATATTTTATTATTTTTATTTTCATATATTGAAACCACTCGAAGTTTGAACTGTAATTGTCGTACAGTGGTATGGCAGTCTTTATTTTCTTTTAAAATTAATTATTTATTGAAACTACTCTTTTATATTTGTTCAAACAAATTATTTCATGGTATTTATAATCATAATCGGCAAATGTGTATTCCCACTACAGTGCCCCGTACAGCTCATGCGAGCTAGCCATAATCCACCAGGATGGCCAAGCGTTCGTAATTTTCATGACCTCGAATTTTTAATTCTAGGACACGTCGGCGTCTTTCTTGCTTATTTTATAGTAGTTAACTGTAAAATAGAGATAGAATGAAAGCATTAGCGTAAAAAGCCTACATACAATTGTTGTAGATTCATCTATAACTTTCGAAAACTTGTCGCAATCAGCAAGCGCGTTACTGTCGTATCAAAAGTACTAATTACTATTTAATGAGACCACTTTATTATATCCTGTTTATATTTAATATCATATTGTGTACAGTGTATATTATATAATATACGTTGAGGTAAGAGCATAGCTAATTGGATATGACATCTAGCAACCGCAAAGCCTCACGTCTGTCAGTCGAAACTAATTTGGAAAACACAACTTTAGTTCCTCTGTGCTTAATAACAAAACTCACTTTAGTATAAACATATATAGGCAAGAAACGGTAATTAATTTAAACTCAACAATGAGTCGTTTTCTTGGTGTGCAATGGTTAGAGTTTCGTCTGAGAAACGGCAGAATAATCAAAAGGTTTTTGTATATTTTGAAAATAAGGTTGTTTGTTATTTTCTTGTTGCTAAATATTTAGCAATCAATATTTAACAGAAATTGAATATAAGCACCATGTAAATATTTCAGAATTGACGCATCATTCAATTACTTCACATCTCTATCATAAATATTACCTATTACGATAAACTAAACAGTAACACGACAACAGAGTAAATAACTTCGGACGTTTATCCAAGACAATTTCCTTTGTCGCGGTTGCTCTGCACACAACGCATACAAGAATCAGAACAAATATTTACTTTGCGGTGCAAGTCAAGACTTTCCATAGATTTAATTTTGCCATCCTCAAAACAAAGGATTCATATTTTTATTGTATCATTTAGAGGCTTAAGTGAATTTTTTGCGTTCCATATAGCATGCTGAAATTAAGGTTAACTTGTCTCAATTATGTAAACGAAATAAAGCTATTCTAACAACGTTTGAGCTTTTCATCAAGCGAGAATGTGGTCAAACTTCCCTATCAACAAAAAAAAATAAAACATGCTATCACTTTCCTATGAAACGCATAATATTAGCCAGCCACTAATTAATTCTAGAATATTTAGCATACATTAGATGCAACATGAAAAGATACTGCGTCTAAGCTCACAGCTGTTGGTATAGTAGCTAGGTAGTTGATTAGATCTAACCTCGTTCTATCTATTTGCAACGTCGTAAAAGATTAGTCAGGTTCCCGTTGGCGAGTCTAGAGCTTGAACTAATTAATTCAAGAGGCACCTTCATATTACGGAAAATAGACAAGGGGCGATAAGGTCAAGGCGTGGAAATATAGTTTATTAATATTCATTCATGAGCCCTAATATTTTAAATACGTTTTCTATGGTGTTTATTTTGATTTATATTCCCTATAAATCAAAATAAATTAAAGTAAGATGGGAAAAGTTGTGACGGTGTTTGTTGAGGATTACTATATTATATTACTCGTAACATAAATATTATCAACTATTTATGCCCCGTGGTTTTACCCGCATTGCTCCGCTCCTGTTAGTCTTAGCGTGATGATACATAGCTTATAGTCTTCCTCGATAAATGGGCTACCTAACACCGAAATAATTTTTCAAATCTGACCAGTAGTTCCTGAGATAACCTCGTTCAAACAAACAAACAAACTCTTCAGATTTATAATATTAGTATCTATAGATAATACCTATAAACTAAATGTAAAAGGCACTGATGATAGATAATATGTTAGAGATGTTACAGTTTTAAACGAAATTTAAATTATACAATGTATGTGTAGCTCACATTGCTCACATATAACATTCCGCGTCTCTAAAAATGAAACAAGAAAATACAGTAAAAGAAACCTTCAATATATCTCAGCAAAACAATTCAATTTCCCCTCTTTCCGCTTCTATTAACGTCTGCTATTTAATTTGTCGCGCATTGCGTACGCTCGATCTGTATTTTTAATTTTGCACTACAAATTACCGCTGAAGTACATTGAAAAAGCTCTTTAATTAAAAGGTTGGTTTCTTAAAACGCTGAGTTTGATTGTTTAACACCTCTGGTAATGAGGTGCGTCTTAATTTGACCGACTTAGCGGATGACTATTTCATAAGCATTTGCTAATGGCCTCTTTGTAACGCGGTAAATGAGATTTGATAGCAATGTATAGGGTTTAAATGACCGCTGTTGGTGCCTTTATTATGAATAGAAGATGAAATAACGAGTATTTTAAGATAAATTCATTAAATCGTTGGAAGTTTTTGCAAACTAGTTAGTTGTAGTTTTCATGTACGACTGAAAAGGTCGTAAAAAAATTGTAACACAAATATAATGAGCTTATTCAAAATTATTTTCATACAGAAAATAACCCCAATATATGTAGTATAAACTAAGAAGAAGATATAATAATATACGATTTAATATATTATGCTATAAAATATATATATACAAACACTAGCGGCCCGCCCCGGCTTCGCCCGTGGTACATATGAAAAATAGATGTTGGCCGATTCTCAGACTTACCCGATATGCACAGAAAATTTCATGAGAATCGGTCCACCCGTTTCGGAGGAGTATGCAGACTAACATTGTGACACGAGAATTTTATATATAAGAATACACATATTGAGATCAAGGTGAGACAAGATTTACAATTTTTACTCTTTCCACTATACACGGATATTAGGTTTACAATATTTCTGTCTCTACAAGCCACTCCAATTGCCGTACCTATATCCCAAACACAAACACAAATAGGCAAGTATAAAACAATAACCCAAGAAACATTGCACATATTATTCGAAGTGATAAGTTGTAGGATTCTATTGTTGTAGTTACTTTATCGAATTAGGAAGTTTCATTTTGCTTGTTAGAACTATTCTTCTGATGCACTGGGACGTCATGGAATTGATATCAACTTTTCTTTGTACGTGAGTTTGTTGTTAACTATTTTATCTTTAAGTGATTTTTGCTGTCCAAAACTTGATGAACTATTGATTATTATTATCTATACTGTTTTATGTTATACTCAACTCGTGGCTTTATTTGCAGAGTACCTTTGATAAAAAGTAAGCTTTGCTATTGTATAATATTATAAGCTATTTTATCCCTATGTCAGAACCTGTTTTACAACGTTCCTGTAACATTTTCCCTACACCGAACTATTTGGTGTCCTTCTGCTAAGAAAATGTTATTAGTTTTCGCAACATTGACTTGATCTGTAATACTGTAGAAACAAAATAATGTGGCGAACTTTTTAAACGTATAAATCATATAAAGGCACTACGTAAAATACATTTTATTTATAATGCATATTTAATTATGCATATTGCGTTACGGTATTAAACAATCTATATATAAAATGTTATCTGTATTTTTTGTTGGAAATTCTTTAATGAATAATTATTAATATACCTAATATATTATTATGTAATTAATTTTATACTACATACTTCCCGCATAATTTTTTAGGTACTCACTTTTTATTAGGTAGGTAACTACAACTAACTTCAAACAAGCGTATGCGGAGTATAAATTAATAGAACTATAATTAGCTACCACAGATGATGTGTAATAAATAATAATTGATTTGCATGTTTGCATGAAGCTTTGTCTCTTTACTATTTACTAGATTTCCGCCCGCGGCTTCGCCCGCGTTTTCGAAGAAAAACCCGCATAGCCGTTCCTGTGGGATTTCCGTGATAAAAAGGTGCATATGTTCTATTCTGGGTTTTCAGCTACCTACATACTTAATTTCATTGTAATCGGTTCAGCAGTATTTGCGCGAAAGAGCCATACGACACTAGATACATCCATACGTCCATCCTCACAAACTTTCGCATTTATAATATTAGTAGGATTTACTCATGTGGTAACTGACTTAATAAATATATCAAATTTGATTCCTTCTAAAATCTTCAGATAAATATATGTCATAGACCTGGATTCACTGGCTTGAATTTGGAGTGGAGAGCACAGGAGTTTTCGGCACTTGTGTGATCTCGAGTACTTGTTCTTCAAGACGCGGAGCAGAATTTCTTATTAACATTCTCTTTACATTACTTAAATTTAATTTCGACGCTGACTTTTATAAAATCTTCCTTAATAAACTCAAGGCGAATAATGGACGTGAATTGTGAATTTTTCTATAAACAAAAACTATTCAAGTATGTAATAAGTTACTAAGTACCTATTGAAAGAATTATCCAAAAATGAGCTATATTCGTGTTCCCCTTATTTACCTTTTTTCCATAAATTTTGACAATAAGTGACCTTTTAAAAAGTTATGTTATCTATCAGGCTTTTGCAGATGTCAGTGTTCCAAAGCTTTAGGCGCATGTAAAAGCTCAAATATCCAAACAATTAGAAAATATGGATTTTTTCAACATGAAGGAATTACCTAGTCTTTTTTCAAATACAGGGAAGAAGGCTTTCCCGCATTCGAAATACCTTATCCCAGAAAACTCGCATACAATATATCTTATAATATAAAAATAAATCGCAAAATGTGTTGGTAAGCGCATAACTCGAGTACGGATGGACCGATTTCGATAATTCTTTTTTTATTATATTTCTTGAAGTACCAGGATGGTTCTTATAGAGAAAACATAAATATGTACCACGGGCGAAGCCGGGGCGGACCGCTAGTTTAATTTAAAATATATATAAAGCAATATAATTACACATTTTTGAGATACGAATCTGTGCGGGAATCGATTACATATCAATCAGAGGTCGTTGATTGGCGGCAAACGATTTTACGCCTATATATTGGCCAATTAAAATGAATCGCAGAATTGTTCGGGTTCGTAATACGAGAATAACTTTAATTAAATTTGCAGTGTAAAATATTTTCATATTTTATTATCTATCATTTTTCTGTATAGATATTTTAACGATATACCAATTAGTACTTTTAAACCTTGATTATATTTTTGTTTTGCCTACTGATGCATTTGTTTTTATATAGCCTTTTTAATAATAAATTGGCGAAAGGAAATCCTTCTGATATTAGGTACCTATTAGATAATAATATAAAAACCTTATACAGAACTAGTTTAATTCAAAAGATGTTTCAAAATTTTAAAGATATCACTACCAATAGGTATGTTAAATGTAACAAGCGTTAGCCCTATATGGATGAAACAATCGAAATTCTGTTGCATTTTATCCATACTAATATTATAATTGCGAAAGTAACTCTGTCTGTCTGTCTGTTACTCAATCACGCCTTAACTACTGAACCAATTTGCATGAAATTTGGTATAGAGATATTTTGATACCCGAGAAAGGACATAGGCTACTTTTTACCCCGGGAAATAGGATAGGTTTTATCCCGGGAATCCCACGGGAAAGGGAACTATGCGGGTTTTTCTTTGACTGCGAGGGCGAAGTCGCGGGCGGAAAGCTAGTATGATTATAATTTATACGTATGTTTAAGAAAAATGTAAAGCAAATTTAAGATTGAGACTCTTTATTCGCTTCTATTAAATTTGAAGTTTATTTTCGGGCTAACTACCTATAGCTTAAATTATTATGTATTGTTCAATGTATCCAACCACTATAACCGAAATGTCTATTTTATCGGCCCGATACAATAATCGGATGTTGGCAAGTGGTGCCTTACTATTTTTATTGTGCTGGCTTTATGCCATTTTCACTTAATAACTAGCAAAGTTTTCGTAATTCTATTACTGAAAATTATTAGCGATTTAGGGCTTTATAATATGATTAATATCTTTTTTTATATAAGTGGTATTGCTATAATAAAAACTAAATAACAATAAACGAACAATCTTGAAATTGTAATTGAAATTTTATTGATTTCATAATATAGAAAACCTTCACGAATTGAGGCTAATTTCATAGGTACATTTTTATCTGTCTCACCTATATACGTACATAATTTTGCCAAACTTTTTGAATTAGGTAAACCTTTCGACCAATCATGCACATAAAACGCTGTCATGATTATAGATCAGTTTTTTATATAGAAAATATTTTTGGTTGCATCTTCGATACAACGGTTTTATATTATGTAATCAAAAGTCCTACATTAAATTACCAGGAATTAAAACAAAAAAAAAAAGATTCTAGTCACTGACATAGGTAATAATATTATGAAGTCTGGTTAGGTTGCAGTATCTGTACTTATATTTCGTGGACGATTTCTAAGAGTACCCGCGGCCCCGGCTAACTGCGCGGCTCGACGGAACACAGTGGGGTTTTAGTCGGTAAGAATCCGACATAACCCTTGGCTCCATCCCCGGGGGCCGTGGGTATCTTTGGAAGATTTCCCCACTATAAAAAAAATTTGTACTTATATTATAAAGCTGAAGAGTTTTGTTTATTTGTTTGAACGCGCTAATCTCAGAAACTATCGAAATCGATTTAAAATATTCTTTCGGTGTTAGATAACCCATTTATCGAGGAAGGCAATATATCATCACGCTAAGGCCAACAGGAGCCGAGAACTGCGGGTAAAACCGCGGGGCACAGCTGCTAGTTACTAACTAATATGAAATCGTATACACATAGATAATATATTTCCAGGAAAGGAAAGCCTACTAGATTATAGCCGAGAGAGAATTGATTTTCCGGTGGAATGAATAGGAAATAGAAAGTTCTTATAACCTATGGATATTCATGTGTTACAATCACGTGAAATCTTCATTTAACTTTTTTTTTTTTTTTTTTTTTTTTTTTAAGTGGGGAAATCTTACCTAAGATACCCACGGCTCCCGGGGAAGGAGCCGTGGGTTATGTCGGATTCCTACCGAATAAAACCCCACTGTGTACCAACGCGCTGCTTTAGACGGGATGCGGGGACACTATCGCAATCTTCCGCATGTCCCGCCCAGCAGTTGCCCGTTTCCAGGCCCTCCGCGAATTGCCTGTTTCCAGGCCCTCCACCAAATTACCCACCACGAGGCGGCGCAAGCTGGAACACGAGCTCACGCCACCCACTCGCCGACGATGGATTGTTCCCCGTTCCATCATCGGCGTTCCCCAAACCCCCGACCCCAGCACCGACCGGCCGGAGGGCGCGCGCCGAAAGGCCCTACGAAACGTGTTTCACGCGTCGTAGGACCCTCCGGCGCACTTTTATAGAGGTTTCCCTCGCAGCCCCCACCTCACACCAGAGGTGGCGGCCCTCGGTCCGGCCCCACGGACCGGATTACGAGTTGGCAGACGGCTGTCGCAGGACAGCCGCCGCCCCACACCCACCTACAGGAGTCACCGCATGTCACCAAAGTGACGTGTCGGGATCCCGCCCCCTGCTTTGTTGGTAGTCAGACTACCAACAAACACAACACGCGCGGCCTCTGGCCGCCATCCGCCGCCGCAAAAGCGCGGCCCCCTGCCAGTCAGTCGGAACGAGTCCCAAACGAGCCCCGATCGACCTTCCAACCTCATTTTTTCCCAGCCAAATCGCCAGGCCGCGACCGCTGGCCGCCATCCATCGCCGCACCGCAACGGCACCTGAGCCAAACCTGGCCCCCCGGAGGACCCTAGCTAGCTAGCCGGCCATCCAGCCAGCCAGCCAGCCAGCCGGACAACCAGCCGGTGACAACAAGCCAGCCAGCCGCCGCCCAAGGCAGCCGGCCAGCCAACCGGTGGAGCAGCCGGTTTCAGCCAGCCTGCGAGGCAGCCGGTGTGACCAGCCGGTTCCAGCCAGCTCGGCCAGCCGGCCTTCAAGCCAGCCAGCCAGCTATATGGATCCCTGGCCGTCGAGCCAATCGAGTCGTCAGACGACAGACCGGCCGTTCAGCCCCTCCGCGTCCAATTAGCTTCACCCAGAGTACACAGTGCACTCCGAGCTACTGAGCCCCCCCGGCCACGACAAGGCTTGGAACTGATGGGGGGGTCATTTAACTACCTTAACTTAAGGTAGGTTGGCCGTGGGCAGTGGCATTCAAAAATTACTTGTACTTACTATACCTACTTTTTATCATGATAGTATGGCATTATAATAACTCACAAAGATTAACTAAAAATAAATACTAATTACATATTCTTAGGTTATAGTTATTATTTATTAACTTGTTCAAAGTTATTAACTAACCTGAAAGTTCTTTTAAAATAGTGTAACATTCTTCTGAAAAGTTCAAATAAGAATGTGTTTTATATAGAAAGTAATAAACGAGTTTATAGTTTAAAAATCCAAGAGGACCTCGTAAAATTTACACCTTATTTGATGAGATCGGATCACTATAAGACATTTCTTTATAACTAATACTACTACTAATAATACGATGATAAGACATTTCTTTTATAACTAACAATTTCGACAGTTTTTTTAAATTATCGTAACATCTTGACAAAAATGATTTAAAATGTACCTATACATCGTAAATAGAAAGTAAAATAAGAAACTATCTTTTTGAGGATGTATTCTCAATAATTATATTATGTTAAAATAGAGAACAAAAAATATTAATACCTAACACATATTAAATGTTTATAAAACGAAATGTGTAAAAGGCAGAAAAAACTTTCTTTCTTTCTAATGTTTATAAGCGTCTTTAGCTTTATCCTAACACTGTAATAGCTGATAAACCAATCGACAAAAACGTGTAATTATCTACAAGATTCACTTTAAAACTTAGTCTCCATCGCCTTAGAAACCCAAACTAACAGTGTATAGAATTTACAAGACGCTCCAGAGGTATCTTGAAGTCAGCTGAAACTAGGCTAGTTTTATTTTAATGGCGCAAACTTGTACTCAATTACGGCTTGACCCCTCTTTTGCGGTTTGAAGTAGCTCGACCTATCCTTAAGATATTATATTATAGCTCAAACATTGTGCTGTGTGAGTTATTACTGCTGGAATTTATGGCCAAATACGATACTGAAGAAACAGGAAAATGTGAAAATGGTAAAAGGCTGCTTGAAATTTGTTTCACAAATCTTAAAAAATTAATAAAATGCATAAGTTACAGAATAAGTTTTTAAAATATAGGTACTATACATATAAATATAATCAACCTACTGACGATTCTAAAAATGGAAATTTCAATAGAATTCAAATTTCAAATTGCCAATAATTGTTTATGAGCGACTGGTTTGCATATTTTGATGCAATATTCATTTACCTTATTCGTTCGGGAAGCTTGAATCTCGTTGAAGTTAA